>CACRWG010004526.1:0-25931 GCA_902654985.2 Oryctes borbonicus
ATAATAATTTATGGCTTTAATCCCTTAGAAAAGAGTGTATGCTTAATATTTTTCTAATTTTATGTATTAATAATTGTATACAGTGTGATATAATAGATTTTTATTGTATGACCGAACTTCACTGAACGGCAGTGTATATCCGTCGCACCAGTTAGTCATTGCCTATTCATATTAATTTAATAAGCTAGCTTGCATTTTTTGTATAATTAGCAATGATACAGTAAAATTAAAGGTAGTAATCACGTATGTTAAACAAACATAGAATGCTGCCCGCTCATAATACGAACGTAAGGTTTTGATATGTCTTAATTACAAAAATATCATTACCCTTCTAGCAAGAATCGCGGCGTATCAGTTAGTGTTTGAGTTGTAATAATCAGAAAAAATACACCGTAATTAAATAGGCGTAAATAGAAAAGATACCAGAACAGTTTAATTTAATTTTAATTGAGGCCCATGTTATTTCTTCCCCATATCTGTGCCGTAAGCTGTGGGTATATTTTATTTCCTTTTTAATGCAGATCCAGCCGGGTTTAATTGTTGTATATTTTATCCACCAATAATAGTTTCTATAGTCCAATTCCCCCAAACATGCTGTGCGTGTAATTAAGGATTGACGTTTTAGGTAATCCTTCTTTTTTTGGTTTATTTAATTGATGGTCTTTAATTTGGAAAAGGTAGACATATTCTTGCATTGATATGTTACACGTATGTATGTTGCTGGCGCTGTAGTAAATTAATGATGGACATTTGAAATAATGGACATGTACAAGCAAATACACCTCCATGGCATCGACTGATATGTCAAAGGTATCATTAATTTAAAAGGACGTGCAGTAGGAAATTGACTTTGATTGTAATACTGAGTGTTACATATGCTAACAAACAATGTATGAGAATCAAAGTTCTTTAAAAACCAAATTATATCTTTATAGGTTTATACATTTTTCCAAGCGATGTTCCTATCCCTTTCATCTTTCCAAATAGTAATTGGTATCTCGTTCTGCAAAATAAGCGTTTGCAGCGCGATGGTCTCCTCATGCGATGAAGATCTTTTTTCTTTGGCTGCCAGTTCACGCTCCCGATTCAGCCATGGCGACCACCGAAGTATGAGATGGTGCATCGTTCTGGATTAACAAAACTTTATTTTTCTTGAAATATGGAATATTTCTTCGCAATTGCTGTCTTCGGTTTCTCATGTAATGATGAATAGTTTATGTCCGCGATATTGTTTTTCCTTTTTCAAGATAGTCGACCGACACAACTCAATGATTATCATAAAAAACGGTCGCCATCGTCGACAGTGACCGATGGAATATTTTTCGCCTTTTCCGGAACTGATTTACGCTTCACGTTACACTGTTTCGATGTCGCTTCAGCAGTGTACTGGTGCATCCAAGTTTAATCTACACAGCAATACTTATTTTGCTTAAATTGCTTCAACAGAACTTTGAAAATGTTCATTCGAATGCGTTGGTGCTTTGGCAGCACCCAACGCGCGGTTAGCTTTTTCATGTCAAAATCTTGAATAAGTATACGACAAGATACCCATATTCTTTGCTGTTGTCTAGTATTATTTGGTGAACCTTTCCCACGTTATCCGTAGCCACTGCAGGTTTTGATCCTCCCGACAACCAAGTTGGTATAACCATGTTTGAATTCAGTTGCTCAAAATTTCGTTGTGATAGTATAGAGTCTCGACTTGAATTAACGTAGGCGTATTGTTTTTCAAATGCAAGAATTCAATGACGGTCCGATATTCGATTCTTTTTACACAATCACTTGCATCGACTGACACAAATGACCGTTAAACCATAACTGAGCGAATGTGCAGTTATATTACCAGAATATCTTTGGCGAGTAACACCATCTTGGCGTTGAAGCTTGAAACTACAGACCACCCTTGCGGAGTTGCATTATAGCGCCTCAATTTTGTCGTATTTCTTCGTCGTATATCGTGCACATTGTACTATGTCGAGGGGAACCGAAGCGTTTTAATTGACTTCCGAATTACGTCTCTTCTATTCACACAAGGGTAATTGCTGTTTGTTTCATTTGAATTTTTTCCCGAATTACAAAATGCAGCGTTATTTTTAAAATTTTTGAGAACCGTCAAAAAACAAAATTGGTTGTTTTTAAATTTTTCAACAATTTTCAATACCTTAGTGTAATTTTATCTTTGTCACCATTTGTTTTCTGTGTAAATGCGACCTTAAACTGATTTAATAGTAATATTGTATAGTTTCCTTGTTTTATTTATTCCTATATTAATTTTCTATTCTTATAAATTATATGTCTTAATTTAAATTATTCAGTTCTACATAATTGGGTTCCTTGTTTCATGTTTCTTACTCTTCAATTTCGTTATCATTGATGTTGCCTTTTGTATATTAATTTATGTATTGATCTAAATCAGATTTCTCTTTCAGCATGTTGCACACTTTGCTCTGTTTCAGTTAGATACTGTTCCCACATCACAACTACGGTTTTGCTTTAGAATTGTTTTAAATGTAATTTCTTGAGCAATTGTGTCTTGCAATATAATTCTTTTTGCTCATTTGAAACTAGAAACATTGGCAGGTCACAAAATTAAATATTACAATATTGGTTTACTTCTAGATGAAGATACGAAAATGGAAAAAAATGAATATCATCAACAATTTCCACATCAGAAAAATCCTGGTGAAAACGTTTATCGGAGTTTTCAAGAAATTGTACGAGACCAGAATGCTTCCCGCTGTTAAAATAACGTTTGAACGAACTACTTGAGAAGGTTCACAGATCACTGGTAGTATTTTATTTTTGAAAACATTTATTAAAAGACTTAGCCTTTGCTTCGTTGAACCATATTGAACTGGTTAACAAAAAGTTTTACAACCAGTCGAAAAACTTTCGAACTAGGTTCTTTGAAGTTTTATTACCTTACCGAGAATATAATAGTCGCCAAAAATAACTTGAAAATTAAATGATATGACGTCACCACGTAATTTTCTCACGCATGTGGGTACAAGTATTTCGGCTCATATCTAATTTATTCTAAGCTGGTTCCTGTACGCGTATTTAATACTGTCATGCCATATTATACAATACCACCTTCCCAACGATTTTAATTAATACTCTCTCTGCTATAAGGCGTACAAGGGGTTGTTCTAACACGGCGGTATAAGAAAAAACGCAACCGTATTGCGTGACTGCCGAACAAACTTCTTTTGCATTTTTATTTATTTTCTTTTAATTCTATATAATCGATTGTTAAATATCTGCCTATATAAAGGTAGGGAAATATGTAATTTAATACCACGCAAATTGAGGCAACAACAAAAGCTTATTTACTGAATTACTGATATGCATAACAATAGTCCGGAATGATACACACGTCTTGTAAATTATTTTAATTTCACGACAGAACAGGCTTTTAAAGTCAAGATCGAGAACGATATACATATATACATGTATACAGTTCTAAATTTTATCGCTTGGCAGTTGGCTGAAATGAATTATGGCAGCAAAAAAGTAATTAAATATAGAAAAGTGCTAATTGCAAGCGAATTTTAATAACAATCCTGCCATGTGAGATTATTTATAATAATAATAATAAAATCATTGTGAAGTTTCAAATTTAAAGGTCTCTTTTTAAATCGACAAGCTTTGTATTTTAGGAATCATATTATAAGAATAAAGAAAATATCTTTCATTAAAGATCTTAAATTATTTTTTCATTTGTGTTTGGGGAAATAAACAATGTCATGTAATGTATAATATTTGTTATAGCCGCGACCGATAAAATCTAAACAATAGATTATCCCATGCAATATGCATGAAACAAATACATTACACATTCTAATATATTCACACTAATCGACTGTCAGCCATATTGACAAATGACTATAATGAATAATCCTTCGCAGGCTGCGTACATACGGTCACGTCTAACGGGTCGCTGGTGTACTGTAAGTAGGTACACATACATGTACAACATACGTAGGGTAGAGAGAAGGAGAAATAATTTGTTTCCTTGGGAAAAGCCAGCCAGTAGGAAAAAAAGACGCATGATATAGTTGCACATACATATAAAGGAGACGGCCTAGCAGCGGAAAAATTGAATCCAATGAAAAAAGTGTCATTTATCATAAATATTACTACGGTAACAAAAATATACACATCAATTCTGAGCCGTGTTCTTGACGCTTTCCTTTTTTCGTTATTATTTCTTCGAACGGAATCTCGTAAATGTGTAGTGAACAGCAACACTGATGAATGGTGAATACCTTTTCTCCGGAAATTTAATCGCTGAAACGTACCAAAACATAAAAAAGGAAAATGCAAGCGGACGACCGGGCTGGTTTCCGAGAAAAAACTATTCATCCCATTAATTTCTTTTTATTATTTGTACATAACTCTACAACAATGTCGAGTTTTCACTAAACGGACAATACAAAAATACAAACTTTTTGAAGATTTGAGTGTTTTGCAACTGTTTCAGTTTTCTTTTTGGCGCCTTGATCGAAAGTATCGTAATATCAAAAACTCGGCGAGTTTAGAAGCAGCGAGTTGATGAATGGAAACAGTTTGTTCCAGTTGAGTTGAGTTAGTGAACTTTTGAAGACACCAGTATTACAAATTACATGAAAATGAAGAAATCTGGATCGGGCTAGTATTTTTAAGTAAAATGGTTTGGATTCAACGCAATGTGCCATATGCACGAAAAGAAAGAAATATAATAACAATAATAATAATCTTTTTTTATGAACATGTAAAATATTTTTTGGACGATAGTGTTTTCAATTTCACCAACTCACTGGTTGAAAGGTACTAAAAACAAAAACAAATCCCGGATAAAACTAGTTGACTTGGTAGAGTTTCAGATTTGTTGTTTGAGACATGATTTTGTTTTTTAAAATAAAAGCAAAGCGGAAACAACAGAAACTCGGCTAGTCTGTTTTCTGGAAACCCGGCATAACACATTTCAATTAATAATGTTATTTTATTTGCTGTTTTTTATGTTCATTTGCATTACATCTTATGATAATGATAATAATAGTAATTAATTACAGATAAATATCGAAATATGTGCTTTTCTCGAATAAGAAAATAAAATTCCTACGGCAAATTGGAATACCTTTGGTATGGTTGGTAACAGTTATAGTAATTGATGCGTGCGAAGTATATTCCATAATCTGACGTTTTGGCATGCAAAATAAACAAATAATAATAATGTAGTACGTCTTGGTATTTTCCAACTTTGTTTTTTTTTTATTTACATGGTGCATCAGCCGGTGTCTTGATATGTTTTCCCCGCCATTCGTCATGGAGTAAGTAAAACTTAATTCCAGATGTTAGTAGGCTCGGGGTTCGAACTCGACACCTCGAAACTGACAACTAAGCACGTTTGATGGATTTTTGAATAATGTTAAGTTTCTGTTGTTTCTCAGTATGTATTTAGTTCTTATTTTCTACTGAAAGTGTAAACATAGAGAGTACACACTAGTTGAGTGTATA
Organism: Oryctes borbonicus; assembly: GCA_902654985.2. NCBI lineage: Eukaryota > Metazoa > Arthropoda > Insecta > Coleoptera > Scarabaeidae > Oryctes > Oryctes borbonicus. The sequence continues at coordinate 5,500 of CACRWG010004526.1, forward strand.
ACTTAAGGAAAAAATTTCGGTTTTTCTTTGAACCTTTTTAAAAATTTTGTTTGAATATACCGGATAAGAAAGTAAATGAAATGTAAGGTTTTAACAAGTTTTGATAGAAGGAAGCAATTATGTTAGAACTTAAGTGTACTTAAGTGAGTACAATGATCCTTTGAATTATTGTATTCCATTTAATTATTTTTTTGCACTCTGTATGGTAAGGCTTGAAGTACTTCTTGAATCGATATTAATCAATATCAATTTATGATATTCAGATTCTTAATTGCAATTCCCTGTTTTATTTACACATTTCATAAATTATACGTACTACGTTACCCTCCATAATACCGTTCTTTGTGTGGCAATTGTTTTCCAATTTTCTCAAAAGATAGGTTACCACTATTTTTTGCATTAATAATTTTTTCAACAAATATACATGCCTTAATTAATTACATGTTGAACAACATTATTTTATTAACATCATCATCGCTCATTTGAAGACACTTATTCTGTCTATGTCTAAAACACGGTTTTGATGAAAGCAAATTTTTGAACTGCTATCATAACGTCGTTGTCGCTCTGAAATTTGGCTTTCCGAAGACATTCTTTTAGTTTTGGAAGTAAATAAAAATCACTAGGAACTGGATCGGTTCAGTACGGTGGATGCTCTGTGAGCTCGAAATTTGCATGGTAAATTGCATTTAAAAAACGAGGACTATGCGACTTTCTTCTTCTTCTTTGTTTAATACAATTATGAAGTTGATTAATATATATATGGCGTAATATTCATCCGTGATTGTTCAGCCACTTTCTAGGTAATCAATTAATAAAATTATAACAAAGCGATCCAGAAATTCTGTCAAATTCGTTTCATGTTTGTACTAATAAGTTGGGTAGAATAGCTATAGCTGAATTTTTTTCAATAATAACAACACGTTGTTGTTTTTTAGCAGCCTCTATAATGTATTTTAACTTGGTTGAATTAAAATTTATACGGCTATATTAATAACTTTTCCATCATAAGGGAGTGGAAGATTTTAGAAACTACTTATAACATCATATTTTCCTAATTTAGAGTTTTAGGTTGCGTGATTATGTAAATTTTGAAATTTTTCAACAAAATTACCATGAAAAAATAATTTCTAGACGATATAGTTAAGTCTAAGGTAACAAAATTTTCAATTTCTGAGGTACTTTCATGTTTGCAAACCTCATGATTAACTCATTTTTTGACTGTAGACGGAAGATATAAGGGTGCTCAAAGAAATTCCGTAATAAAATTTCCTAAAACGATGCATGGCCGAACCCCTTTATACATATATACAGATGCACATGTAATAAAACATGCGAATATTACTCGTATGGATCTTGAAGTCGCAGTGAATTTCCCCGCTCATTCAAGGTCGACGAAGCATGGGAAAGCAACTCTAATAAAATAACAGTAATCGCATATTATAGGGTTGTACAAAGCGCCGAGCGCGGGCACCCTAACGGCAACAAGAATCACATTTCGATGATGTGATTTGCCTTTCTAACACACAGCTTCGGGCGGGCTTATAGCGTTTTAGTTGTATAACATAAGCGGTGGGTTGTAGATTGAAAAACGTGGAAGGCTAACTGGTTGAGTAAAGAAGTAATTTTATCATTTTTCTTCAAAAAGAAGTTGGGAAGACTTTTGTTTTTTTTATGAAAATTTCAATATTATTTAGTGCTGGGCACTATCGATAGTTTTGATTTTTCTTAGATAAAATGTTAGATTCATATAGATTTTGTTTATTTACTTGTAACTTGCGTTACGTATTTTCTTTTTTCGTAGGATGTGATTTTAAGTACTGTGTTGTACAATGCAAAAAAAATTCCTTTTTGACAAATTTGATATTAAAAATTGAAAAAAAATGGTTGCGTTATGTGCAGATATATAATACTTATGTATCAGAGATCTCATATAATGATATAAGTACATATGCAAGTTATAGGTGAAATATATGTAATATGCATAATACGAATAATTAAATATTTATGGATAGTGCTATAAAGAAAGATATCTTACACGTTGCTGCGTAAGATATTTTTCTCATCAGATCAAGATTGGAGAAAATTATCATCGTTAGTTCTTTACCGTACTCCATATTTTTTCTACAGGTTTAATTCTGGATTTTATGGGACAATCGTAATACTGAGTGTTCTTTCTGCAAAGGGGTACTAAGATGTCAAACAATGCGTCGTTTTTTATTTTAATTGTAACTTATACAGCGTTGTTGTACCAATTTTTGGGTTCGCTTGCGTTGGTGTAAATGTCCTGATTGATAGGGATAGTTTACATTTAAGTGTGGAAAATAAAAGTAGAATTATGTGTTATGACTTAGTCATTTATATCGTAAAATCCGACTGAGTCAGAAGGACGCTATGTACAGATCATATAAATTCAAATAATAATCTTATTCAAATTATTTTTGACTTTCAGATGATAAATGTTCTAATACTTCTATATAGCACTATAGGCTAATTAACTTCTATTCTCGAAGTATTTTAAAAGGGGGTGGTGTTGCGGTTTTTGTTTAATAAAATCACAAACTCCCTTAAAAATAACTTGCAACCAATCTTATTGCATGATACAGCGGGCAATGTTGTTGTTAGGCCTACGACAATTTGCAAAGTGTTTGCTGAATCATTTTATAAGTTTGATAGGATGATGATGACCAGCTTCACTTTATACACATACATTTCACGTAAACCACTATTTTGGCTGTGGTTAACTCCTTTGCTTTGTGGGGTACCTTTGGATGTTATATTTATGATACAAATAGCACGTAATTTTTTATATTTTCCGTCCGGTGATTTTTTACTCTTTACTCCACTTTTTGGGTAGTTGAGGTTCCTTGCAGCCATCCACCTATACTTAGACGTTGGTCATTTATACGTCTAACCGCCTTGGCTGCTAGAAGCAGACGTCTTTTAATTAATAGAATGCACTATTTTCACCAGTCACAACGCGCATAAAATATCATATTTATCTCAGTCACACACTTGCCTAATTTTTACATGTAACATATCTAAAAAATGCGCTTAACCCTTGTAGGTTGAGTAAAATAAAACGTAGAATACATAACATACATATCCAAGAAATTAAATAAGCGAAACTAATTCTATTACATGAAAATAAACATTAATTAAAACAATGTTTAAGATTGGCCGTCCCGTTACACAACAACAGTAATGAATTTATTTAATAAGGGAATTCAGGGTTTTAATTATGATATGTGATTCTTTTTCTTTATTGCTGTAGATCCCAGTGGGACATTGTCAAAGTCAAACCTAACGTACAAGTACATGCAACGCATATGTACAGTTAATATATATATATGTATCCTATTGGATTTTTTGTGATTTTGGTGACAATCCAACATTTACTTTATCATAAAATACCGTGGTATTTACAATTTATATTTGGCACGTTATTTACTATTACTCACCAAACAACAATTAATATGGTGCAAAGGTAATTTACTGTATTTAATGCTAACATGTGCAGACAATTACGTAATTCCTCAATGGAAACTAAATATGTGGTATTCTTGTGACTAGAGCTGTTGAAAGGTGTGTTAATTACAATATCAATATTATTTCAATTTTAAAAATTGTACGAAATTATGTCCTTATGGGTTTTAAATTTTCCGACGACAGCACGGGCTGGGCCTAATAAAAATATTCTCATGGGACAGACTTGAATGTATTATGTTCTCCATTGTGGAAGTCGTTAATATTACATTATCATTGCGCGGATGTAGTTTATCTACATATTTGTTCTTCGTTTTTCATAGTTGACAGCTTGTTTATTAAGAATAGTTACACGGGATCTATTTAAAATTAATTACCATTTTCGAATTAGAACAAATAATCTGGAGAGTATATGAGTTACATATTCCTTTTGTTCATTAAACTTCTTCTGTTAAAGTAAAATCATCCATAAATCGTAGATAGGTGTCTATGGTTTCTTTAGGAACATTAGTGTATGTAGATAGAAATTAATAAAGAAGATGAAAGCAAAAATATTATCGTGAATGGAAAAATCTACTATCAAAGAAGTTCAAGGTCTACACATATTTCTAATTTACCATTCAGCATTAATGATAAATACGTTTTGAACACCATCTTTACGAAAAATACAGTCACATTTGTTATTAGACCGAAATTTTATCGGTGGAATCGTCAAAATTAAGGCGAAACAGACCAAATAGTCGTAAGAAGTCATTTACGGAACCCTAATGGTTTCTGTCGTACCGGAAACGGCTAGAATTCACCAACAGATAGCATCTTAATTTCCGGTCTTATCGCGATCATCGCATTTATTACATCTTTCTCTTACTTAGCGCCTTCGGTAATCATTATTAATAACATCGTATGAGCTTACGTCTGTGTTTTGAAAATTTAAGGGAGTAATGGTTATAAAGTTTGCAGACGGCGAATATTAATAAAAAATAAAAAAAGCAAGTGAAAAGAAGAAAAGATTTTATTAATAAAAGTATTCTAAATAGATGTTGCTTGGTGACGAAAGAAATTTAAGTGAACTTTTTTGGACATTAGATAATTTGTATATTAATATGAATAGAATAAAATAATATAATGAAAAAGAGAAAGGATTCAAATGTTAATGACAACGGTTTTTCTTTTAAAATTAAATTCATGGAAGAATCAATGATATCAATGCTCGATGCTAGTTGGGTTGCTATTTCAATAATGTACCAGAGGAATTCGCAGCTTCTATTATCATGTATTTCGATAAATAACACAAACGTATCGGCGCACTACGCACCACATAAATTTAATTGATTAATCCGGGACAGCTGTTTCGAGGATGCGAAGATCCTCATCTTCAACCGAAAATCGACATACGGTCTTTGGTTGATAATGAGGATGTTTTGAGGACCGACGTATACTTGAAACAGCTGTCCCAGATAAATTAATTAGACTTGTGTGGCGCGGAGCGTGCCGATATTCTTGTCATGCTACTCTACAGTCTTTGCTATCATTATTGCGATAAAGCTTTCATGTGCTTTCAAATGTTTAGATTTTAATCACATATTTTTACTTAATGTGCGATTTCTATAAAATTGCTAATATTTTTATATCAATGTCTAATGTAAAAATGAATGTTGGACAAATATGTTATTGTAACTGTAAGTGGAATTTAAAGCAATGAGTTTTTTTCAATGTTTAGCGTGGGGATCTCGGAGACTAGCGGAGAGATAGAGAAACGATCAAAGGGAGAAGGAACTGCAGTTTGACGAGGTCAATTGAATGAGCTTTCTGCTTTTCGGAAAAATGCACAGCTAACTAGATATCGAAAAAATTATTCTTTTGCTATTTCGTCTACGGCTCTATTATTATTGACTTTAGTAAAGAAAAAAGTTGTAGGCAATTATGTGCTTAATAAGACAGACTCACTGAACTTTCTATCTATGCTCTCCTTTTTGACGTGTACCAAAAATTTTGTGTTTTTGTTTTTGTAATGGAAACTATAGTCGGTCATGGCTTCATAAAAAATATATTTTTTTTCAATGATTCCAACGGTATAACTATTAGTGTCGTTAGTGGCGTAGTCACAAATAAATTATTTGGAACTGTAGTAAGCTATGGAAGCAATTATTGTAGTGTGAAATATTTATTCAGAGAAACGATAAGTTAAGAAACAATAAAGGAAATTAGGATACAACTAAAATAGTACCTAAACAACAAATTTGTTCGAAAAGTTTACCATTACGATGAATGTATAAGTTACATCTTTTTGCATTCGTTGCTTTTTTAACGAAACCTCCATCAATATTAATTAGCAAAAGCTTCTACTGCAGTTTCTCTAAGGTTATCTACTAAACCGGCGTCTTTCTTTCCATCCACAAGTTTGAGAATGTCTCACTTAAATGATTTCTTACCATAGCTGATTTGTGATGTTGATGTGTTGAAACCATTTGGCATACCACGTATCTAAGGGTAATTTATCTAAATCATCCATTCAATATTATAAAATACCATCAAAAATGTGCGAACCAATAGTTGTTGAACTGACGCTGCACCAAACATTAAATCCAAACTCAACTTTGGGTCTCTTCTCTTCAACATGCAGCGCTTTTTAAATTATTGTCCACGTCCATAAAACTTTAAATTTATGTACAATGCGTTATACCGTGAATACTTTTATCGAAATTTATCGGGTTGAAATCAATGGATTTTCTACTATACGTACCAACACGTTTACCTCTGCTTGTTCTTATTTAGATTCCAGAAAGAATCATACTCTCTCAAATTATCATACAGTCTCTTAAAAGTAGTTACAGGGCTTGGCAACGATTGAAATACTGTTGTGCAGCTTGTATAGCATTTTTATGGCACAAAATGTAACACGCAATTTAATATGACACTTTTTTCTTTATTGATTTTTTTTATGGATTAGAAAAAATCATGTTGCTACTTTACGAAACCTTAATCAACATTAATTGGAAGCTAGGGTTATTTGCTTTTGTCAACCACTGAAGGCCTTGGTGCAATAATGATCCATGTGAATCCATCCAACTGAAAAAAAACGTTTTATCGTGCCAATACTAAAGTATCGGCGCACTCTGGATTATGCATGTTCAATTAATTAGTCCGGGAGTAGGCACAGAACAGTTACGTTAGAATTAGAGTTTTTATTACATTATTCGGTTATGCGGTCGATAATGGGGATTCACACATCCGAAACAGTCGTTCTGGACTACTTGATTAAACTTATGTGGTGCGGAGTGTGCTGATACTTATGTGTTGTTTACCATACTACGACACAGTCCTTGCTATCATTATTAAAGTAATACTCTTGTTGTTACTTTTTTGTAGCTTGTAACATCTCAATGTTTTTTCTTTGTTTTTGAAATGTTACACTTAAAAACATAGGAAATATTAATAGACAATCGCTTTATCCTCATTTTTAATATCTAATACGTGTTATTAAAACGGTTACAGGGCTATTGAGAATCTGGCTATCTTTAAATTATGAAAGGTATAATAAATGGTATTAAAAGGTATTATATTTCTCATAGCTGGTAATATTAATTTTCTTGAGTGTGGGTAAGATAAAACTAGTCGGCATCTTCCAGTACAGTAACTTTGATGAAAAGAAAGAAAGTACGGAAAATTTACGCTAATTTAAATTGTTTTTTCTTAATTGTTCAAAACATATGTTTAGTGATTATACGTGGTTTTTGTTGCAATGACTGGGAAGGAAGTAAAGAAATAGAAACAACTTAAGATAAAATCGCTGGAAGAAGTAGACATCCATTGATAAAAATAGCTAAGTTGAGAAGATACAATAAAAAAAAATAGAATCAGATAATCCAGATCGATGTGAAATAACAGTTTCGATGTGATATTGTAGAATAAAGAAAACACATGGGGAGCAGCTAAGATGAAGAGAAATGTGAATCTGTAGTTTATAATAAATAACAAAATGAGAGAGAAAAAAGGCGCTTTCAGAAATAAGAGGAATAAGATAGTGAAATGTTCTTGTCTATGCAGTAGGGTTTCACATCTTCCCTTTCTAATTCTTAATCAGGAGCCAACACTCGACAAAAAAATGCGTATTACTTCTTGGTGTTATTGAAAGCTCAACTCCATTTCCTGTGTCAGATGTGATGCTAACTTTATTATATTAATACACGTTCTGTATTCAATGAAAAAATATTACGACATGCAGGAATAATGGTATTGGTAATCTGTTGTTGCTTCTATGAACACTTGGTTCGGAACAAACAGCTCACGTGCCTCGCACGGGACAACGTTCATATAAAATACTTGTTGCTAAGTAATGTAATTACAACAATTGTCTTTCAGTTCCTCTGGCGCCCAAAGGCTACCGGGAATGAAGTGATATTTTAAGACTGCATTGTATAGTACTTTCATCCGCAGGCCTATTTTAACTCATTCTCGAATCAAATTTTATTAATGAAGCCCAGACATAAATTCAAGGAAAAAGTCTAAATTACGTAAGATTCCAATGAAAGCTTAAATATCATTATTACCAAATAAGAGGCATATCAATGTTTTGCTAAATTCAACTGACGTCTTTAAGAAACGGCTACATTATGCCGGGGCAATATTAAATTACCATTTGCTTTTCTGGTCGACGAACAGAAAACCGCACAAGTTAAAAATCTCGGTTTTGCTATGGAAGCCCACCTGGAATTAAGTGAAATCAATCCTTTGGATCATAAATACTGTCTTAAAATTGCTTAAAGAGGCGTATGATTGATGTAATACAAGCGGTTTCAGTTTCAGTTACTTCGTGCGCTTCATTAGCTATAGAGGTCGCTGGCAAAGTATCAGCAACGTCTGCAAAATATACACCGGTTAGTGTTTCGTCGATCTTTGTTATAGATAAGGCATATTAAGCACGCTCCATTTGCCAAGTTTTTAGAGTAATAAGTGTATATGCAGTTTAACAAAGAGTTGCGTCTTTCTTCAGTTAATCCCTTTTGTTATTAAAGGCGAATAAGTTTTTACAAAAACAATGAAAGAAAAAAAGTCTGGTACAAATTGTCTTATTGTTTTTAAAATATGCCCAATTAAGGTTTGTACACTTTTGTGTGTTCGAATCAATCCTCGATATATTTTTTCCATTCTGAAGGTGGTATCTCAAAAACATGGTGTTTGAAGGCTTCAACAGCTTCTTGAAGTGATAAGAAGCATTTTTTGTTTGACATTCGGGAACAAAAACAAGTCGTTAGGCGATACCCCAGGTGAACACGTTCAATGAGATATTAATTTGGTGGTTTCGTCCTCCAAATAATCAATTATTGTCATGATCTGGTCATGACAAAGGAAGATATGTTGTTGTCGACTATTTTTCCTGATATTCACATTAACTGTTCTTCAATTCTCCAAAGCAATGCTTGTAACATGTCTAGTATAACGAAAGAGACAATTTTCTTGAAGGTGCTCCGTAAATCAATAACTGTTGGATTCGGTTGATTTGGGAATATATAAATAGTTGATTATTGCTTACTATACGAATACGTCCAAGTTTCGCCAACTGATACGATGTTGTATACGGATTTTGGAGTTCTTCTGACGAATTTTTTGAGCATTTCCTAACCAGCTATTGTGTCTTTTTCATTAAAAATCGAATGTACTGCAGTTTTCGATGTCTCTAAGGATGCATCTATTTCATAGTAAGTCACATGCCGATCTTTTTCAATCATGTTGCGTACGGTATCGAAGTGTTTTGCAACTACGGTCGATTTTGGTCGGCCTTCACGAAATTCGCAACTGACAAATGCACGACCAAAACGAAAGGCTGCAAATTGGTTGCAAAAAGTTTTTTGGCTCCTCATTGTCAAAAGTTGAACGAAGTGATCCGAGATGAGTGCATTTTTTTTTAATTCGCGATATTTATTCTTGTATCGAAAAGATGCTAATATTGCAAAGCGTAAATCTTAGTGAGGAAGTAAAAAAGGAGCGCTTGTTGACCGAATTTGTCAGTTGTCAGGAAAATTTGACAGTTCCTTTCAGTACCATAAACAAGAGTTCGTTTATCAGTACTGGTAATGTTAGAAGCATCATATGGTGTGAATACTTTATATTTTTACATGCACGAAATTGAAATTACATACACTGTTCTCCTCCTTACCTTTAGGGCTTTCGTATAAGTGATTGACAGTAGTCTTGCTGTGAAATTAAGTTTAAAACTTCTCTTATCTTCTCGTAAATTGTGTCCACTTCGTAGCCATTCCAATCCTTGGTCAGAACTTACAAGAAGATATTGATGATGGATTGTGACTGGAAATATATTTACCTATTTTTGAATATGTATTGTGGACATGTGCATACTATATTATTTCGTTTACGGTAAGAAATTATAGTGATATAAAGAATAGAAAAATAAGATTACATCACGTGTATTGTATATGTATTATGAATTACATTTGATGGCAAATTACTAGATTTAGTCATCTCTAATTTTAACCTCGATTTTATATGCAATTTTCAGAAAATCCAAATGTTCCCGAAGATCCTAATCGTGCTGGTTTACAAATTTAATTTCACCTTCTACATTTTCCTTGGTCGCAACGATTCCCTTCTGCTAGCAATTTGCAATGCAACTTCAGCAAACCATGTTCAAATACTTTTTATCCAACATAGTTTGCACGAGATATTCAATATCTGAAATACAACATCTTTTTACTACAGCGATTGGATTAAAACTAAAAATTTATTATTATAATTAATTTAAGTGTATCAGAAAGTTAATCAAAAAGCAAGTGATACAGTTACTATCTTAGTAGTATTGAAGGTTTCATAAATACGTCAGCTTTTTATCTATGGCAATTTGTGCACAAGGATAACGGGCAGACTATGTGACGACGATGACCTTACCTATCCTGATGATATTGTTAATGGTTAACTCGCCAGACTTCGTCCGATTCAATTATCATGTATTCTCCACTGTTCAAAATCATTTGGAAGAAAAAATATGAATTCTATAGAGGATTTTAGAACGGTGCTGACTGGATGAGTAATTTTTGTTACGGACAAGTGAATTTTGGAATAGCGACATTGAGATGGAAGAACATCGCAGATTAAAATAGAATTTTCGTACTACTGGTACTGGTACACCTACAGCAAATTACAAACAGAAGTCAAGAAAGTCCAATACCTTAGCTATAAGATATGATCAAAACCGAGAAAATATAAAACGCACATTTGGGAAAGGAAGAAAACTTAGGAGTCCCCGATACCAGTAATGCGGGCGGAAAATACTTTCCTAACCCGTGATGAACAAAAGGATTATATGCCGTGCAAATATATGTATATGTGTACTTATATGTAGGCATTTATTTCTAAACAAAATGTTAATGTGAATCACCAGAGAGAAAAAATCACTACAGCAAATAATTTCAATAAATAGCTTTACACTATCACATATATTATTCATCACAACTTACGAATTGAAAATATTGTCTCAACATTCAACACATTCAAAGCTCATACTCTCAAAAGAACCAAACAACCGCTCGACAAAGTCATATTATTTTCACTGCATATTAAAAACATGTTTACTGATGACGACGTTGCTTGTGAATTCAATAAGCTTTTCCCGCTTCGGTTCGGGATAACAAAAATTTTATTGATAAGAAAAACAGCACAAAGAGCTTTATTGACATAAGTCCCTTTTAGTGAAAAGCGCCACCCCTGCCTCTTGCTACATTATCAATAAATAAAGTTGACAATGGAAGCGACAACAAGGGTAGTTAATGCTGGGGCAATTACTTAGCGCTTAATATATTGTCAAAATATTTACTTTAAAAATAAACGTTGTTCGTGGTGGGGTTTTGGCAACTAGAAAGGACATAGGCGTATTAAATTTATAAGTTGATATTATGAACGTCTTTCATTACGTATTGACCGGTATACATACGACAATATACACAAATCACGTCGTTTTTAATACCCTTCCTTAACAAAATGTATTTTTCATCAATTAAAAGCGTTCGCCTAATAGTAACAAACATAGCGGCCATTATTACAGTCTGCGTTACAAGCATAAAGAGGAATGTTGTACTTTAACGAGAAGCGTAAGCGTAATAACGAAGTAAAGTGCATTTTAATTATTTCATATATATCATTAGTTCCCTCGTACTTTTCGTGACAAACGCGGAATTATAGGTTTGTAATTTACACGGGATATTGTAGCGCTAATAGCAAGCCATATTAATGCAATTACGGTTAATTCTAATCAATTGCTTTGTGTTAATGACATATGATTTTGCTCGTATATTTTGCCTTGAAACATCACAGTTTGTTCAGCGGTGGTTATTACATTAACGTAAAAGCAGTAATGGTAGATAATATCAATGTTATATCATATTATTATCTCCAATCTAATACTTATGAGAATGTTTAATTTGCATTAAAGTCCTTCAGGCAGCCTTAAATGTGAAGATATATTTACTTGATTTATATGTTAATCAAAAAGTGTAGCCTTTGCACTTCGAAAAACGAGTATAAAGGAATTTCGGAACTGACTGATAAAAATTAAAAAAGATTGAAATTTTGTTACCAAAGTCGAGGAAATTGAAGTGAAAATTAATTAAATAAATAAAAATAAACTACTCATTCTCAGGAAGAAGGAAATTATAGACAAAGAAAGTCGAACACATTACCACAACATTTTACTAACACTGGGCTACATTTCCCGAGTTAAGCTGATCTAAAAGATTTGCTGTGTTGTTGTAAGGGTGATAATGAAGTGGTTTTGGGTTCGAGGGCAGTATTCGAGTACGTGATTTAGACTGAAAATTATGGCAGAAAAATCATCTGCATCTGAGTAAACAGAGAGAGTGACTTTCGTCGGCTTGGAAGTTTGTCAATGAAAATTTTTCTTGTTACCTTGAAATCTGATTGCGGGCTTATCGTCACATTATTATTGAGATTATTGAGATTAATCAACAACCCTATTCACCGCAGTCTTTCCCTTTTTCCTAAAGTGAAAACTGTCCTCAAAGAAAACGATTTCAAGACGCAGAAGGTACTCAGAGATATGTAACCACCGAATTGAACACAATTTCTTCGGAGACATTTGTTGACTGTTTTCGAAAATTAGAACGTTGCAATAAGTGTTAATATTAGTGGAAATTACTTTGAATAAATAGCAAACATTCTTTGTATTACTTATTTTGTACTACATTGTGCTTTTGTATTTTGTACCAATTCGGGAATTAAATTGATAAACCTTGTATGTAAAATTTAAGTATTGCGAATGACATTTATATACAACGTAACGGTTCCCATTTTGAATAGTTTTCGCCAATGTGTTAATTGTTGTTTTTATAAATTTTCGATTTTCATTATGGACCCCTTTCATACCCGAGTTTTATTTCACAGTTATGTCGGATATGCTTATTTGCTTTTTACAACCGAAAATGTCACCACTATCTGTCGATGGGATGTCGATTTATTGCATTTCTACATGGAGTGCATAATTAGTAGTTTTTTATTTTCTGGATTGGATATTTTACTCATTTTATGGTTATTCAAAATGTGTAAAGTAAAAGATTAGTAACAAAAATTTTCAGCATTTTCAAATCAATAAGTATAAATTATTTTCAAAGAAAAGGGAAAGAGCTACATATTAAATACATTTTAAAGTTGCTCCACTCTTTCATCAAAATTGTTTTTGGTAATAAGTGGTCTTAATATGACGGTTAACGACTGTATGAACGAAACTTTTCAATAATGTAGTTACATTGTATTCAGAACGACATCAATGAATCTTATTGACACGAAAAAGTAAATCCTGAATATTTTAAAAGGTAATACACTCCGAAATCATACACCCGCCTTTTTTTTTAATAAAATTTTATGCATATACATCTACATGTACACTCAGAAGTTCCCGCTTCGAAAGTCCTCGAATCCCCTGCAGATTTCAATTCTCGCCTCTTTGATCTACCCCACTCGCCCCGCTAGGCTCGACGGGCGCGCGAACTACCTAAAAATTCGACAGTGCGGAGTACTACCGACAGTATCACACTCAAATATCAGTCCTCTCGTCTTCAACCTTCTAAGCAAAGAAAGCAACATCTGGACTTGATATCAAAGGCGTCGAGTATGGTCCCCGACTTCGAATAAATGGCTTTAATGCCCCGGCGCCATCTTAACGCGCTCTGATACTTTCTCGCGATCGAAGTGACGTATTTCGAAAATTAATTTACAAAGCGCCGTTAGACATAAATGTCAGGAAAGTAATTTCGATAAGGCTCTGCGAAATCCATTTTACCTTGAAGCTTAGTGAAATGTTCAAAGACGACGTTTCGCCGATCCTAACTCGTTTTCTTGTATTGTGAGGGTGTTAATTTTGACTATATTGTATGGAGACGTCTACTTGGAGATCTTTCAATAGAAGTAGTGAGACAGATCTTATTTGTTAAGAAAAAGTGTTCTCCTATCAACATTGGTATTGGCCCTTTTAGTCTAGTCTAATTTAAATTATCAAAGCTTTTTTTAAACTCTTTGAATTCAACATTAGAGTGAATGAATGAAGATTGGAAGTTTCAAGAAGAAATTTTATTTCTAATGTAACTTAAAACGATTTTCTGATCCCTAATGTACATTAGGTAATGACCACTGTAGAATCTTTCCGAGCCACGTTACACTCACATGTAGCCGGTTATTGATATTTAATGTAACTTGTGGTATTGTACGTATCAAGCCAGTCTTAAAAAACCAGTAAAACTAGTGAGAAATATAATTTCAGCAAAAAATGCAACAAGGGACATAAATTTAAAGCTTATCATAGCCAAAGGAGTCTTCTATGGTGGATAGTGTGGATAACCATCGCCGTAACGGGTGAAGCGATAGGTAAGGTATGAATGGTGACTCGGAATTGTATCGAACTCACGAAAAAAATCTGCCACTTGAGCCTAGCAGGCTTTAAACTCCCAGTACCTAACTTTGCACACAGGCACGTACGTACACGACGTAGACCCTCTTACCACTGAGGCACTGGTCTGTTTATTTTTTGTTTTTATATTTGATCTTTTATTGACAATGCTGTCAGTTTTATTCATGGTTTTAATAAAGTATAGTCTTTAAATAAATAGCTTTATTTTACACAAACCTATTTATATCATCCACGATGACTCTGTGAGCTCAAATTGAAAGAAATGGATTGAAACTTTAACTTTTAATGTGTTTGTCCTGTCCAGCTTATACAGCTGTTTTTACACTTTTGACAATTCAAATATTGCTAGTGATTTAACGTGAAGTGAAGCTGATGAAGTTCGGAGATATTTGTGTTAGAAGCTCAATTAAATATATTATTTTAATTATTCGGCAACCTCTAATACTTTAAATTCTGGCTTAAAGTTGTGTTGTTTTTGAACACGAAACCGGCTGCCCAATTTATTAAATACTGAAAGTTTGTGAAATAAGGACCCGTTCTTCCATCCCCAACCCTTCAAACCTATTTTTTTTTTGTTTTCTCTTGCCATATTTTTGGACTTACAACCGTATTAAATAGAAATAAAAAATATTGTATAGGTACATAGGAAAAAAAGGATTGTTTGAACCAAAGGAATATATTTTTTTTGTGTTATTTCATTAAGTGAAACCAATATTTCTTTGATATAAGTAAATGTGAATTTATTATTTGTTTCAATTTTTTTTGTGTATGTGCGAATAGTAAGTTTAACACCAAGTGCAAAAAAATCATTTCTTGAAGTCAACGAAGTGTGTTTCTTGATTGCAGCCTCTTTCAAGAACGATCTTCTCTGGATGGCAGGCGTTTGTATCTCTTTGCACTAGACGACGTCAGGAGATACACCTGGCTCTTTGTCCTTGAAAGGCCGAGAGGCAAACAGTGATGTGGGTAGAGATACGTTCACAACCTCTCTTTACATTGTTTTTACCATGAGTGCTGCCATCAATACCATGAGTAGCTTTATTATAAGCATTTTTTTTAACGTTTCTTATACAAAATTTACTGTTTATGTAACTAGTTCTAAACTGTAGTTGCTATCACGGTGACTACTTTGGTTAAGTGTGTGATGTTTTTTGTTTCACTTAAAAACTTTCTCTTAAAATGAGATAATTAAATTTGTTGTTTTCATGATTGAATTGCTATTAATTTCTTTGTTTCAAACTTATCAATTTTGTTATTTCAAATATCAAGTTTTGTTGACATTAGTGTCTAATGCTTCTTTGAGCTAAAAAAATAATTCAAAAAAATAATTTGTTTGATGAAAAGCAATATCTCTTTGCTCGTATTGAAAAATACTATTTCGTTCACTCAATGCAGCCTTCCTTAAATCAATAAATCGGTTTTCTCACTGTAGAAGTAAACATGATAGGACTTTGAACTAGTAACCTCCGTATTTTGCCACGTTTTTCAATTTACTCGAAGTTTCAGTTGAAATGCTGTCATCTTACTGAACTGCAATAAAGCTTAGCACATAAGAATTATTTTGTTTTTTCGAGACAGTAAAATATTGTTCACGTGCATTACAATCTATCCTCAATGAGTGTTATGCCGAAAAATTGACTTATTAGGCCTAACATCCTTTGAGCACTCTATCTGTGCAGCTTTCCGCTTTTATATCATCCGAGCCAATTTCTGACAGCCGCTCTTTTACTTGTTCTGTATATAGGACATGGATAGCGGTATTATTTTCTGCTTAACATACTCTATATGTTGGTTCATTTTTTTAGGTCGAAGTTCATCATATGTTTCTGAAATGTACTATCGGAAAATAATGTCTTGAATCACCCAATTGTTTCGGTAGTCTTTACTGTCGTCTGTTATTATAGTAAGAGTTGAACTGGGCAACTGTTGTTAACTTCCCTGTTCTCTTTACCTGGCTATTGCTATTTTTTCTAACAGGGATGAAGTCAATTTAGTCAGCGTTTTGTAGGATATTGAAGCGAGCCAACTATATTATGAAATACATTTAGTAATTATCTGTTCGCCATAAACACATAATATAAATTACTTTTGACAGAGAAAGTGAGTTTCATAAAAGTACGTTTTTGGCGAGAAATATTTTGTTGTAAACTATATTACTTATTGGGTCTCTGGCGAAACTAATTTTTAATGTACACCATTGTGGGTCAGGTTTGTAGAAGTTAACTTCTTTCCTGTCTATTTCTTCAGTACGCTCGTAGAGTATTGTTATTTGGACTTAAATGGGTTTCATGGTAAGATCTGTTAGAGAATATTTTATTGTACTGATCAATACTGGAAACATCGAATCTTCAATATTCACAGATAGCTACAAAGTCCGTTAAAAGGATAATATCAATCGTATGCTATCTCTTAGCTGAATTTCATCAACGAATTTTTACGATATTTTTAAACTATTATTCGCATGTTATAATTAAGAAAAGCTCCTACATACACTTGTTCTTATTCCTTATAAAACGATTTTCATGATTGGTAGATAATATAACACTTCAATATATAGCACAATTCTCATTTGTTAACTTCTTGTGTGATAGATCTTTCCGCCCTAGTCACTGTATGAGTACGAAGCAGTAGGATTTTCTCTTCTCGATATAAACTTACGGATACGCAATCAATAGACTTAGAGCGACTTTGGTCGCATACACCAGGCCTTGTAAGCAAAAGCACCCTCGCTCGATAAGGGATAGATAGAATACCTTCGTGTGTTTTCGCTCGACATCTCAACTTAGGGTTCGGGCTATTTGTCCGACCGTTTCGTACCATGATTGCGGAGGAATAGTGTTCCTAATCCGATTTTAAGGGATAGCTAAAATTTAACGTCAGCCTCGATCTCCGTGTCTGTAATCCTGGGTAAAAATAACAATGAGCTTGGCTTTGTTGTCCTTTCGTGTCCGCTAGCTGCTTCTGCACTATCTGTCGAGAATCTCGTGTTTTGAAAACGTAATTTTGTATAAATATATAGGTGGTAGTCACTTGCGTATGCTATTTCAGATGTTCCTTAAGCATTTACTATCAAGATCTTAGCACTTGAAGGTTGTATATAGATACTTATAGAATTGTGATGTGATATAAGTTTGCATCTATCTACAAAGGATTGTTTTCTACGTGGAAAAGTAATTGTACCAAACTAATTTACGCAATGTTTATATCTTGTATTTTTTTGGAATCAAATTCTTCATCCTAGTTCTAATTTGTTAGTTGATTAACTAAGTTAGCTATATTTTCGTCCGGCATATAAGATCGGTGCCTTGGGTTCATGCAATAAATAATCCACAAGTAGAATCATTTCAAAGTATTGACTGTTGTACAGTCCACATAAACGAATAAAATAAAGTAGTGGAAAGTCTGGCAGAGTTCTATTAGTTGGTAATAAAACTAAAACCTATTCTAGGCAAAGTGAAATTCCATACGTTAATATTTGCAATAAATTATTGAAGTTCCCATTCGGAGCTTGGTATTTGTTGATCAAGAAAAAGAAAAAGATTGTGTTGCCAACATATGTAAATGTAAAAAAAAATATTTCGAAAAATTACCTAACATTATGGGCAATTTGCAGGCTTCAATGCAAATGTTGAAAAAAGTGGTACTGAAAATTATTTATGCCTTGTGCGCTTCACAATCTAGGCAATAAAAAGGATTTACAATATGTAGAATGTCCATTACCGGAAGATATTTAGAACCGGGCTGCACACCGGTAGGTTTTAAGTGAATTTGTCGAGAATAAGTTTCTAAACATTTATTACGCTTTACCACTAGCATCTAACAACCTTTTCAGAAGCTCATTTCTTTCTTTTCTCATGTTATTAATGTTCTCATGTTACTAATTTGTTCCAATAGAAGAAGAAAAACAAACGCAGGTGAATAAAGTTGTCAAAACTTTACCTTAGGTTTATCATCAATTTAAAGTTTGGTGGAGAAAATACTGCACTAATTTCCACCACGTGTAACCATCCCGACGAAAGAAATAAGATGCACGCAGTGATGTGCTGAAAGAAACCAAAATTGTAGTTTAGTGTAAGAAAGTGTAATCAGTATAGACGACAAAACCCACCTACAGCAATCCACTATTTTCTAGCAGAAAACCGCATAAAATTCTGGGAATATTCTTTAGTTCATCCTTTTCGATTACACTAATAAATTTCCCATTCCTCTCTTAATTTCGAAACATGTCATGATAAATTTGTTTATTATCTCAATGCTTTCGATTAGCAGCATAAACTGTTTTTCCAGTTGTAATATAGAATTCGAAAAGAAACCGCAATTGGCCTTTAATAAACGCCAATTGCTCAGCTAATCCTTTAAACAGGCCCATAGCTGCGTAATTTGTTTCCACTGCTCTTTGTCTCTTGTCGTTTACTTTAAATCTTCTATTTGTTATTTGTGCCTCCTTTAAATCATCTGAGAAAGCTTTGCTGCATTTCCTTCTGGATTTCCCCTTTTTTCCTTTCTCTGCAATCTATTGTTTTCTCTATTTTTTTCCAAATATCCTGCCCATTGATATCGTCTTGCCTTAACCACATGACTGATTTTTGGTTCAGCAAATTTGTTGTATACTTCCTTATTCGTTCGTCTTCCCATCCTTCTTCAGTTCATCTTTCTCAGTGTTACTATCTTCGGTTGAACTTTTGTGTTTATTGCCAATGTTTCCGATCCGTGTAATAAAGTTGGCCTTAGGACAGTTTTATATATAGTATTGTTTTTGTTTTTATAAAAACTTCTTTCGACTTAAATATGTTATATAGTTTACTGGCACATTTATTACTTTTCGATATCCTTAGATCCCCGTTTCTTCGTTACAAGTGTTATTTATTCATGTTCCTAAGTAAAAAGTTAAATTCTGCATTTTTCTCTTGGCTGATCTTAATTTGTAATCCTTTTTCTTCTTTTTGTGATGATTTATCTTTAATTTTATATAATTGCTTTTGCCGACATTTATGTATAGCTCTTTCTTCCTAGTTGCAGTTATTGGTTGTTTGGTTGCATTTGTTAGTTTCTCTTTCCTTCTACTTTACTACTTCTTCTTCAGTACCTACTATATCATCTTCAAAGGCTAGACAGTGTTGACTTTTCGTGAGTATTGTATTGATTTCATTGTCATGTATCACGTCTTGCAACAACGTTAAATAGTAGCTATTTAATAGCAGTAAGTAAAACAATGAATCTGGTTTTTATAGATCAAATTCCATATAAATAGTAGTAGGGAACAACAAAAGAGCACACTAGTAGATTGCATCGAAATTAAGAGACAAGACAACGTTAATTTGAACCTCGGAAATTATCTCCTTGTCATTCTTCGAGCATTACGATCCGTGCGATGCAAGACGCCCAGATAAGATCGACTAACTAACAGCAGCAACAGCAGCGTAGCAGTGCCCGAGTGTTAAACGTAATGCGACATAACCTCCAACCGACGTTCCGTGAACGCGTTAACGAGGCGAAACGTTAAAGTGACATAACCGTCGCGTCCCTAGCTCTTTTGTTTCTGTCACCTCCACGGCTGCCTTGTTGTTTTGGTGGTTCTCATTGTGAGCGTGAATGTGTCCCGGAATGATGATGGTCGTGGAAGAGGAAACGGGGTGGGGATATTTTTTTGTTTGTTTCGCGGTGTGTTTGAGCAGCGCTTCGGTTAGTGTTGTCAGTTTAACGAGCGTATTGTGTTTGTTGATCGAAAAAACGAGTTGTCAATACGATTTATGAAGTATATGTAGATTGGACACTTTCATTATACGTATGCGTATTTTGATGATTAAGAGGAATACAGTAATAATAAAATAATAACAATGGTAATCAAGTATTTATTGTCCCAACGGGTAGCACCCTTTTTACATTGAGACGAGGTACGGCTATACTCGTTAGGTTGTTCAGATTCTGAACTTTCGCAATTAGTTTAATGCTTCATCGGAGAATACTAAAATTACAAGCAAATTATAATGTGTACTTGAAGTGATTCAAGACCAGT
>CACRWG010004527.1:0-25895 GCA_902654985.2 Oryctes borbonicus
TTGGTCGTTAGATGATTGGAAACACGTGCTTTGGAGTGACGAGTTAAAGTTTGAGGTTTTTGAGCATAATCGACGAGTTTATGTCCGGAGATCTAAAACCGAAAAGTGATCCCGAACTGCATTGTGCCTACAGTGAAGCAAGGGCGTAGTTCTGTGTTAGTGTGGGGATGTTTCTCCTTTGCTGGGACGGGAGATTTATGCAGAGTGCAGGGTGTAATGAGGAAGGAAAATTATTTTGCAATACTCCAGAATTATGCAGTGCCATCAGGATTGCGTATAATAAGCCGTAACTTTACATTCATGCATGACAACGACCCAAAACACACTGAGTTAGTGTGTAAGAACTATCTAAAGGAGCAAGAAGAACAGCACACCCTGAAAGTAATGACATGGCCTCCACAAAGCCCAGATTTGAATCCTATGGAGTTGTTGTGGGATGAACTGGACAGGAGGATCCGAAAAATATGCCCAACTTCACAAGAACATTTACGGAATATTTTGCAGCATGAATGGATTAATATTCCATAATCCATTTTAACAAAACTTATCGAAAGAGTGCCTAGAATAGTTCGAGCGGTGATTAACAGCAAAGGAGGTTTTCTCGATGAAAAAAAAAATATAATGTTCAGTATGTTATATTAGGCCAGAATAACTTTTTATTTATTTACTTTTGTCTTTTTTACCTGTACATACAATAAAATTGCATTTTGTTTTTAGTTTCGTTTGTTTCTGTAACCTTTTCATGTTTTTTAGTAACCGACCAAACTTCTCTGAACGGCAGTGTACATATAAGTGACTTCCGAAAACCTCAAAAGGGACTTACACGCTGTTTCCATCAAGAAGAGACTTTGGTATACTGCACTGATGTCGACAACTTGTTTTTTTGATACATTAGGACAGAATATCTATAGCTCACGCGTTCATATGATGGAATCATACGAGAACATGCATGTATCTCCTAGAACACATCCTGTATAAAGATAAAGAAGTGGTTAATCTGTGGAGACCTAAAGGTGATAGCGCTTCTCCTTGGTCTGCAACTGGGGTATACGAAATACTGCTGTGCGAATGGGACAGTCGCGCACGGGATCGTCACTATATACAGAAAGTACAGCTTCCGGGTCTAAGAAATGCTATCAATGAACCACTGGTTGATTCTAAAAGCGTACTTCTACCATCACTGCATGTTAATGAAAGATTTTGTCAAAGCACTAAATGGGAACCATAGAGGGTTGAAATTTCTCAGAGTTAGTGCGGCAAAAATTAAAGAGGGGATATTTGTGGGACCATAAATACGACAAATTATGAAAGATGACGAATTTGACAACATGCTGCTGGGGTTCAATTAAGAGCATGGAGAACTTTTAAAACAGTTGTCACCAATTATTTTGGGAATTTCAAAGCTGAAAATTACGAAAAGATTGTATTACTATAGTGCCTGCAAAGAGATGGGATGTAGCATATGATTAAAAATTTACTTTCTGGATGTTCATCTCGATTTCTTTCTGGGAAATACAGGTGCGATAAGCGACGAACATGGAAAACGGTTCCACCAGGACAGTGAAACCATGGAGAAGCGATTCCAAGGCAAATGAAGTCCTGCAGATTACTGTTGGACGTTAATCTGGGATGCCGCAAAGACAAAATATCGCCATAAAACATCCGCAACAATATTTTGAAGTAACATTAAGAACCTGCCGTTATTCATATGTTTGAGTGTAACACACAACACTTAGTGACAAACGATATATGGGTGTTAGAGAAAGCTATAGGTAATCTTCTGTTCTCTTGTGTAATTTTAAATAATTCTGGTGTAATTTTAAATAACATATCCGTGTCACAAAAAAACAAAGTTGATTTTTGTTTACCAGTGTTATTAAATTGATATTTATGTGTTAAGTAAAGGTATGGCAAGAAAACTTTTGCAAATAAAGTTAAAATTGTTGAAAACTTGAAGATAGTTTATGGATTAGACGAGTAGCGAATGCATTCGAGAAAATGGTCTTTGGAGAGTTTCTATCCCAGAGCAAGATCATATGTTAGTGCAGGTACTAGAAGGGAAATGAACTTATAATTAAGAGTTTCTTAGAGTACAATGTATGAAATGGTGGACTTGCGTGATTAAAACAAAAAGGAAAGACAGAACAAAGGCTAATTAAACACTAACCAGATTGATATCATCAGGAGTTAAATATACAGTGTGTACAAAGGTATCGTAAGAATTGCAAAGCACGCTGTGCCGTCTCTCCCTGCAGGTTAGGGAGAGTTAGCGAAGTTTGTACCGTGAAAAAGATGGTGCATTTAAAATAACATTTTAGTTTGCATTTTTCTCAGAATGCTCATGGTTTGCAAGAGGCTATGCAGTACTAAAAGAGTGGAATGGACCGAATAAATGGTTAAAGGTATCGTAATTAATGAAGCATATAGAGGGTTTCCTGTACCTGTGACTACGATAAGAGAGATGTTCGCGTTATGACTTTTAAGGTGGCTGAACAAATACGGTTGATTTTCGCCTCTGGTGTGGCTTACACATTGAGTTCCACTATATGCATATAATTATGGGCGAAACGTCGAGCTTTCGATTAACCATCACGGTCCAAACCAGGAACACGTTTAGTTTTAACTGACTCTGGCAGTGGAAGCCTACATTGTTATTTCAAATTAAACGTATGTACATTTGACAAAGATACTGGAAAAGCAGGAATCGGAAGGCTTCGTCCTAGAAAATCGGAAGAAATTTCCTAAATTCGAAGTGACGGCTTGAATAGAACTGCTGTTAGATAACATTTCAACTTACTAGAAGATATTCCGGTTATTAACGATCTAGTTGCAAATGTATATAACGTCGGCGAAAGTGGCTTACAATTAAATCACAAAGCTGGTTAGGTGGTTGCAGCAAGAGGTGCGAAAGCTGTGCCAATTTAACATTATCAGAAAAGGGTGAAACTATGTTAATAACAGTGTGTTGTAATGGGAAAGGCATATTCCTATCCCCAGCTGTAACTATGAAAGGGAAAAGTGAAGAAACGGAAAATAAAGATGTTTTGCAGATCTGCTATTTACAAATCCCAAAAATCGGCATATATATATGTCAAATTTGTTATTCTTGAGACCACTTCGTGCCCGGGAAGCCAAACGGACGTGTACTTAGCGTACTATTGAAGGAAAAGCATTCCTAAAAGAAGAAAACTAACTTACAGAAAAGGAATCAAGTAGTAAGAAAATAGTTAAAAAGAAAAAATGTTAGAAGATACTTTATCTGAAAACGATGACAACATCTACGATGACGAAGAAGAGGTTGACATAAAAAATGAGAATATATGTGCTGGTTGTGTTGAGATATAGAACAATGCTGTCAAAAACATTGACTGGATATAGTGTGTGCAGTGTCATCGATGGTTGCGTGAAGGCTGCACCAAATTTCAAAATATTTACGATCTTTGTGGTTGTTTATTTATAAACAAGCTTTATTATACAAATTTTGCTTAAAATCTATCTCCCCTACACCATCTGCACCATCTCTTCTTAATCTCTGAGGAAAGAGAGATGGCGCATTTTGCTAAAAAATATTTTCAGTATAGGTACGTTTGGTTCTTTTTTTCTCACAAAATTCTTTATTTTAGAATTAAACGACCGGTTTCGACCGATTAATTTACTCAATTATTCAATTTAATACTTCTATATACATTCTGGCCTGAGGATGTGTTTCCCTAATACGAAATCGGTCGCTTAATTTTACATAAAGAATTTTGTAAGAAAAGAAAGACCATTATTGCTTCAATGTTCCCATTTCAGTATAAATAGATGAGTGTGAAAAATAGTACGAGTTCTGTTTAACTTATTTGGTGATCAAAAGCTGTTAATTTGATAAATGTGATCACAAATATGGTAGTGAAGATAAGCTCAAGGTTTAAGACCTTGTATCAATAACAAAATAAGTAGTGTTCTGTACTGTTAGGAAGGCTTTATACTAAATGTGAGACATTTACAACATAAAATATTTTTTTGAAGACATTTACGTTCGTCTGTGCACGGTGTGCCTGTTTGCACAGCTTGCTTATTAAAAGTTTCTTTATCAAATTCGACTATCTTCAAAATTAATGATTAATACGTATGTACTTAATGAACAATTATTAAAAGTTACCTTCATATCAGGATATCAGAACGTTAAAACATGAATAAAACTGCGCGCATCAATTTGCTTGCGTTACATAAAATTTGCTTAATTAACGATGATATATTATTGTACGCTATAAGCTCCTTTTCACAAAGATATCAGTTTTTCCATCTGTAGCATAATAATAATGTTTCATCATTTGAAAACGATAGAGCTTCATTAAAAGGATCTTGTAAATTGTTACTTTTTCAATTACCTTATTATATTAATTTATAAACCGTAATGATGTAATGGCTATTTGTTATTTGCATACGCTGAGAACTAACTAGCCGTGATTTACGTAATTTAATTGAAACTTGAATAGTTTAGAGAGTAGGATCTGATTTTATTTTGTAGTTTCTGAATGGGTAATAAGAAAATGAAAAAGCAACGAGGATCATATCGCTTTACATTTATTACTTCAAAGACGGGTTCTAAATGGGACAGATACATTTGGAATTTGTTTTTTCTTCATTTGTTCTTCATTGTTATAGATTTTCAGAAAAATTAGTTAAAGCAGATTACCACACCGTAAAAATCAAATATTAATGCTAACGGTCAAAAGTGGTTCTGAGAATGCAAAAGCGACTTGGTTATGGCGTATTAAACAAATTTTTCAAAAATAGGTCGAGAAAATGGGGAGAAAAAAATTGTACAATTACGATAAATTGTTTTGACGTAGTAGAATTACAAACCGATCAGAATTTAGTAAGCCACTAGAGAAACTAGATATATCAAATATGACGTAATTTGGTTTTGCTCGAGATAATTGTTACATCGGCCCTATTTTGAAAAATTCTGTGGATATTTTAGAAATTAGTTTTAAAATATTACGAATCAAGTATTAAGCATGCAAGAATTAGAAGATAAAATTGATTTTTCTAGTAACTAAGAACATTTGTCTTTTGAAGCATCGAAATTTGTAGAAAGTGCAACATCCGAACTTACAGTGACTTAAAAAGAGGTCCTTACTTTAAATACAACGTCGTGAAAATAAAACCTTTAACATTATGGTCAATTTACATAACGCTAAGAAGGACATTGAATTTTACAGAAATATTGACGAAAATAAGAAGAAACAAGAAGCCTTTATTGAATAAGTTTTGGAATGACGGAAGACAAATGTAATGTGGTTATCATTAAAATTCCTGCCTGCAACGCACATACCCCCACGACACTTTTCACTTCACTTTATACACTAGCTGCAATTAAAAATGCACTACCCTAAATTGTTGGAGTATTTCGTTAAAAAGTTTATAAATGTATTTCTGAAGGTCAACTTGTGATTGTTTATCATATTGCATTGCATATAGTTTCTTTTCCGGTGTTTACAATAGCCAAACGTTTCGTAGCAATTGCGTGTAAACTTAGCCGTAATCATTTCACCTTAGTGCGGCGTTAGAACCTGTGGATTGAAAATCAAGGTAAAGCACTTACAACAGATCAGGCGCACACAGGAGGACCACTCTCCGAGAAGATGTTCTTTTCCGTTCGCTTGGTTGTGTAATACCGGTTTCAGTCGGTAACGTTTTTAGCGCAGCAGTGGCGGTTGTACGCACACTTTACGAACAAGCAATGCGTTTGGGGTTCTATAGTTACCGGCCATTATTACGATTACCTTTAACACCTGAGCATAGATGCGCTAGACGAACCTTATTTACTTTTCTTCTGTCCAATTGGTTTTCATTTACATATTTATACAACTAGTATAAACATTTTTGATACTAATAAACTGAAGAACTAAAGAAACTGCTGTATATTTTAGATTTTCGAATCCAAGAGATGCATTCGTAGTTATTCGTCTCATGAGAAGGGGTTCGCGTTGCCCGCTGGTTTCCCTAATCACGAGTTTGTCCAGTCGCTTTGAAAATGGGGCCGTTTTTCTTATGTTGCCCATCACTGTATACGGGCCACTGTTACGGACGCTTTCCTGCGGTGATTGTTCTGTAACCGTCCGTCACCATATCGAGATACACTGGCCTTTTGAAAACAAAAATACAAGGATTGTCCTGGCCATTTTCCACAAATCTATTTTTTTTACACTGGAACAAACATATTTTACACTGCGAGTCTGAAATTTAGTTTTTCTATTACAACTGAAACATATAGCACCTAACTGGATTGGTAAATTTTAATCCTAAATAGGTATTAGGAGTGTGGGTGAAACGTTTTAACATGAAACTGGATAAAACTCACCACATGGGAAACATTCCAATACTGATTCAAATTATCCTCACTGAGGAGAACTTCTTCACCGTTAAGGTAAACGTTTTTCTGTTTCTGTAAAAGATAGTTTCTGATTCACCAAAGCCTATTTTTTAGGTGTTGATATTATTGAAATTGTAAAATTGCACGTTAGTGTTGTTGTTACTGTATTATTGGGCAAATAATTAGGTTTTGGAATACATCTCGCACTTCTAGGCACCGATTACTGCGATCAGTAACAGCCAATCCTACTAGAATGTTGTCGAATCCAGGGATGTTCTAACATTCGGTGGCGGATCTTAGATCGTACTGTTACGAAGTTTTCGATTTTACTTCTTTATCCGAGAAGAAGGCATATTCCGATTCCTGTTCATAATTAGAAACCTACCGCGGCCGGATTTGAATCCGCGTTGTTCAGATTAGGCAAGGCAAACATGCTAACTGTTTAATAGTTGAGTGTAGGCTTTCACGACCGCAATCTATAGTAGAAATGTCTTTTGGGTGATGTCGTGTAGTTAATATTTTACTTAGTAAGTAAAATATTAACTACACGACATCACCCGAAAGACATTTCTACTATGCTAACTGTTCAACCACCTTGAGAGTTTTGAACAAATAAAAGACTGTGTACTTTTATAAATAATAATGCCCGAAATAATGTTCCGTCTTTCTCACTTTTGGAGGATAGATGGACCCATTCTAGGAATTTTGGTAAACGTATTGTACGGAAGGAGATACCGTTTTTTCGAAAATGAGTTAAATAACGTCCCTTGTTATAAAAAGCTATAAATTTATGTATATTGGTATACTCATTAAAGAATATCACAGAATATAAAATTATTTGCATTTGTAATATTATTTCATTTTCTTTAAAGGAATACACTTAACAGTCCCTACAACTTAAAATTATTTAGTAATAATTGAATTTCAATTTCATGCTATTGCTTGTGTTTTTAACTAATTAACTGCAAAAAATTGCAGGTGACGGTGGAATTAATCAAGTTAATTCTGTCTGGACTACTTGTCAGTCTGCTTCATAAAACACAAACTGACAGGTGGTAATTATAAAATTTTACATCTGTATGGTTTGCGCTTGAGGAACATACGCATCATACACACATTTTAACTTTTTTTGCTACGTTTATTCGGTCGATACTTGCGCAGGTTTATGTATTATTGCATTTAAAAGGGCTGAAAAAGTGCTCCTGGCGTATAATAAGCCGAGTTATGCGTACGCTAAAACACGTAAGTACGGCAAAAATTATTAAGTACTGCTTTTTAATTATATACATAATACACAACGGAAGTTCACATATCGTAATCTATAAATAAGGTATACCTGTATATATGTATTTGATGTTAACATCTTGCCACTCTTCTTAAGGTAGTTATTCCTATGTGGGCTACAGTTCAGACGGCGCTCACCGCAGTGTTCAAAGGATTACTTAATTCTGGACACGTAAATAATGTTAGATGCAGTTTACTAGGGATTTATTAAGCTCTTCTTGACGGTTATCTGTATTACAGAGTCATTATGTTATCTTTTCAGAAATAGAAGTTACAAAAAACCATTTGCAGCGTAAATGGAAAGTACGAATTGCCTTGTAGCTTTGGCGGCACTAGTAAGTCTCTTTGTCTCTCCGCTTATT
Source organism: Oryctes borbonicus (assembly GCA_902654985.2). Lineage (NCBI taxonomy): Eukaryota > Metazoa > Arthropoda > Insecta > Coleoptera > Scarabaeidae > Oryctes > Oryctes borbonicus. Next base: position 8,011 of record CACRWG010004527.1, read on the forward strand.
TGCTGTTTGTTGTTGAAACTAAAGGTAAAGCTGTAAGTGTCGTAGTTAATGCAACATTTCCGTAAGTATCGTATGCCTCCTATGTACACTTAAAACACCAAAAGCGGAAACTCACTAAATTATTTTCTGTAAAAATTACATTTTGAGTCCACTCGATTTACTATGTAGAAGGATCTTTCCATGCGGGAACCTGAATCTCTCGTTTAAATTTTATTCAAAGTAAAGCCATGCATGTTTTGAGAAACATTTTTAAAACCTTACATCTTTGGGTAAAAACAATCTGATATCAATTGTTTTTCCTAGCTTTTTGGAGCTTGCTTACCTCATACCCAGTAATGTGAAATTACGCTAGTTTTTTGACGTTTTAGGGTGTCGAAATGAAAAATTCGTTAGGTTCTTATTTTCATTGACATGACAGAACACAGTCGCAAATATTACTTTTGCTGCTAACGCGTAGTGTCCACTAATGTACAGAAAAAGATGATGAAGCAAAGTCATTTAATGTACTCGAACTTAAAAATTTGAATCTCTTTCCGTGGTGGATAAGGCGTTAGCTCAAATTGTCAAATTGATATGTCAAGCCACCAAAATTAAATTCCAAAATTGCCATGTGCGTGTGTGCCCGAATAGAAAAGTTTACTAAGCAAAACTGATACTAAAATTAAGTGAAGAACAACGGCAGATGAGTGCATATAAAGCGGTGAACTATACGAATCAGTAAACGGAGAGTGTATAGATTATAAGAAAATATAATGCTGGGAAAATAGAAAGCTAAATGATCGGAAAGCAATCGTAAAAAATCTGCTACAATGTTAAAAATTGGAAGAGAGTTTAATGTATTAGACAAAACAATATCCAATGTGCTGAAACAAAAGCGTTTTTGCAAAACGGATACTTTAAAATCCATCTCGGAGCAACAAGAATTGCAAATTTACGGATTGGGAATGTTGGCTTTACGTAATTTCAAACTTGGTGGCAGATACTACCTTAGATGGTAAATCCTATCTCTGTTTTGAAAAAATTTAAGCAAAGTTCCAGTAGATACTGTTTTGTTGCAAATAAAAGAGCGCACTACCCGATATTCAATTTAAATTACGAAAACGAAAAAATTGCAGAAAGGTGACATGGAATACTATTTCACAAAAAGATGTTTGGCAACTCTATTTCTTTGATGCGAACTAAATGCCTACCAAAGCATAGTTAGCGCATACGTATAAAAATTCGAGTATTTGATGATAATTATTGTCGCAGTCTACTCAAAAATTTCGGGAATAAAATGAATAGAGATGCTATAGATTGACCAATAAGTATACTTTATTAAATATGTTAATGTCAATTTTGTAACAGTAGGTCGGTTGTAAATTAAGGTGTGTATATGCGTTTCGTAGACTTCCTTTGATTTGCAGTGTGTTCCCAACAGTTTTGATAGTTCTCTTTCCTCTGTTACTAGCTGCGATGCTTACAGAGGATCATGTCAGCAACTGACGAACTTAGTTCGTCTGCATTGTCTCGATAAGAAGCCTCTTGCCTGTCTCTTTTTTCAGTATAGCCCAGCACTGCCGTTATTTCAGCTTAGAATAAGCTTAGAAACTTTTCATAATAAATAAAATATCTTCCACTGATTGTACTTACGGGCTGTGAAGTTCTCCAAGGAATTGAAACCCATGTATTTCAACTCTTCGATGGAGGATTGTTGTCTCGGGATTGAAGTGTAAAAGACTTCGGCGACTTTTCGGTGATTCATCGGTCGCTTTTACCGTTCGTACCTTCATCAATGAAACTTTTGGCATTCTTAATTGGAAATTCTGTGCACTTTCATAGGAGACCTATTAAATTATTATACATGATGTTTGTAAGATCTAAATTTGAGGTATAATAATAATAGTATTTATTGGCATACGAACCAGTAATAATAGTTTAGTGTGCCGAAATGCAAAATTCGTTAGATTCTTATTATTTCATTGACATCAGAACACAGACGCAGATATTACTTTTACTGCTAATACGTATTGTCCACTAATGTACTGAAAAAGATGATGAAGCAAAGTCATTTAATGTACTCGAACTTAAAAATTTGAATCTCTTTCCGTCGTGGATAAGGCGTTAGCTCAAATTGTCAAATTGATATGTCAAGCCACCAAAATTAAATTCCGAAATTGCCCTGTGCATGTGTCCCCGAATAGGAATGTTTACTAAGCAAAACTGATACTAAAATTAAGTGAAGAACAACGGCAGATGAGTGCATATAAAGCGGTGAACTATACGAACCTGTAAACGGAGAGTGTATTGATTATGAGAAAATATAACTATGGGAAAATAGAAAGCTAAATGATCGGAAAGTAATCGTAAAAAATCTGCTACAATGTTAAAAATTGGAAGAGAGTTTAATGTATTAGACAAAACAATACCCAATGTGCTGAAACAAAAGCGTTTTTGCAAAACGGATACTTTAAAATCCATCTCGGAGCAACAAGAATTGCAAATTTATCGCTTGGGAATGTTGAACTTACGTAATTTCAAACTTGGTGGCAGATACTACGTTAGATGATAAATCCTATCTCTGTTTTGAAAAAATTTAAGCAAAGTTCCAGTAGATACTGTTTTGTTGCAAATGAAAAGAGCGCACTACCCGATATTAAATTTAAATTACGAAAAAGAAAAAATTGCAGAAAGGTGACATGGAATACCATTTCACAAAAAGATGCTTGGCAACTCTATTTATTTGATGCGAACTAAATGTTTACCAAAGCATAGGCAGCGCATATGTATAAAAATTCGAGTATTTGATGATAATTATTATCGCAGTCTACTCAAGAATTTCGGGAATAAAATGAATAGAGATGCTATAGATTGAGCAATAAGTATACTTTATTAAATATGTTAATGTCAATTTTGTAACAACAGGTCGGTTGTAAATTTAGATGTGTATATGCGTTTCATAGACTTTCTTTGATTTGCAGTGTGTTCCCAACAGTTTTGATAGTTCTTTGCTTTGTTACTAGCTGCGATGCTTACAGAGGATCATGTCAGCAGCTAACGGGCCTAGTTCGTCTGGGTTGTCTCGATAAGAAGCCTCTTGCCTGTCTCTTTTTTCAGTATAGCCCAGCAGTGCCGTTATTTCAGTTTAGAATAAGCTTAGAAACTTTTCATAATAAATAAAATATCTTCCACTGATTGTACTTACCTGCAGTATCCGCATTTGAAGTGAACAGTTGAATGTGATTGCTAATTGGTGAACCGTAAACATCGCCAAATGGCATTGCCAAACGGGGTGTGAGGTTCTACAAAGAATTGAAACCCATCTATTTCAACTCTGACTTCGATAGAGGATTGTTGTCTCGGGATTGAAGTGTAAAAGAGTTCGCCGACTTTTTCGATTTATCGGTCGCTTTTACCGTTCGTATCTTCATCAATGAAACCTTTGGCATTCTTAATTGGAAATTCTGTGCACTTTCATAGGAGACCTATTAAATTATTATACATGATGTTTGTAAGATCTAAATTTGAGGTATAATAATAATAGTATTTATTGGCATATGAACAAGTAATAATGCATAACGTAGTAGTATGGTTTCCTTATTCGGAATCTTTTTTATTCCGCACATAAAATGGCAGTCTCTCAAATATTAATATTTCAAGACGGAAGGTATTTATCCATGTACAGAAGTTTCGACACAGATACGAGAATTTAATACGGATTCTTTAGCGGTGAAACGACGATTACACTCAATAAAATGTATATACAATAGTACGTAACAATGTTGATTCCCGTGATTTATTGCCGCAGCTTCCTTTTATTGAATCTTGTCCTTCTGGTACAATGCTTTATAAACTATGGCCTGGTACCCCAAATGAGGTCGCGAAGTGAAAAGCTGGGTTTGTGAAAATTAAATTCAAACTCTTTATATGTTTATATGTTGTGTGCTAATAATGTGCGTTTATATACAAATACGTTATTAGCGTGATGCCTCACGTAAATGGTATATGGAATAATCTCATTATTCAATTTGCAATAACGTTTTGGTAGTGGAAAGTATGTCAATTTGAATGCAGGTATCCCTCACACTTCAATAAATCAAAGATATATTTAGAGAAGACTGAGATCATCAAATGTAGAACACATTTTGGAAACATTTTGGAATTTTATGTTGAGGAATTTTTCTGTGGATTTGGAATGGAAAAAATAGTATTGGAGTACGCACAGGGTGCAAAGTGAAAATGTCGGTTTTAAATCGTTTGTTAAAGCTGTTGATAATCATTATATAACTCTTATACATTGAATGATCCATCGGTAGGCTCTTTCTGCAAAAAAGTTAACGCCGGAATTAAATAATGTGCCTCAGGTTGTTATCATAATTATAAACATTTACTCGGCGTAATTTTTCCTTGAATTCTTATATCGTATCTACATCGTCATAGCTTCAACTCGGTTTTCTCTCACTATAATATATACCATTTACTTCACTTCAAATGAGAATTACAACATTTGTTTCGTCATGTGTTATGTCTAATTTATCATTATAAATTAATTCTTAGTTATGTTTGTATATCGTGTTTACTTTAATATATTTACAAGCATTATTAGTAACTAGGTTTTGTTTGACCTTTGTATGGATGTTATCTGCTGGACAATTACATAGATATACAAATAAATTATATGATGGGTCTTTGCCCTTAGGCTTACAATTTGTTACCTAGCTATTCTAGGTTTAACCTCATTCATGGCGGCACCTACCCTAAAGATCTATTTTGAGCTAATCGCATCATTGCGCTTATTTGCGAGGAGACACCTTGAGCTGCTTTCGAGCCGGGGATTAACTGTTTATTAGTCTGTATGTTCTCTTCTTGAATATAAATATACAGTGGTTCTATAGATTAGGCATGAGCTCCATCGGCGTAGTTTTTATGCCACTCCACTTAGCCGCCACTCCACTTAGCCGTCATTCCATCTGGAATTTTCTTGTTCACTACGCTATAAAACCATAGGTTATCATAGGCCAGACGACTCTCACTTGATATTTATTTATTATTATTTATTTATTTATTATTTCACTTGATCTAGCAAAACATATATGTGTATGTATGATGTTAAAATAAGCACAAATTAAATCCAGATAAAATCTTTTTACAAGATACGTTTCAGGTTCTTGAATGCGGGACCTTTTCGAGTTTCTCTTACTCTCTGAATGAAAAAGTAAAATGAATGTACAATTGCGTTAAATTTAATCTTAAAGGCATGTTAATTGCTCTTGGAAAAACGCTTTGCGCATATACATAGGTGTACTTTTTTAATCAAAATTTTAATTATTCTCTAGTACTTTCGCATGTTATCAGAACAAATTTAAATAATCTCCTGCATTTCTCTCCAGTACATTAATTTCTGGCAGACTTAAAGGAAAACGTATGGTACCAGCGCGCGCGGTGGCCTTCCATTGATTTCCAGATAAAATTATGCATATATGTGCGAGAGTATGCGGTGATATTCTGATGCGTGTAAGGACATATCTTCTAACAACGATACATATATGTACATAAATATCCATAAAAAGCGTAATTTATGTTCAAGTGTTGGTAGCTTTGCATGTGGTAGTTAAGACAGGGAACCGTAATTAATTATGCAAGGATTTCTAAGTAACTTGCAACAGCTAGAGGATTGTTTATGTTTAATGTTAGAGTTTATAACGCGTCTTACCTTACTAATTAAGATTTTTTTTTTCTATTTTCGTTTTCCTTTTTCTATCTCTAATTAGTGAGCGTGATAGGGAACTTGATACGAGCGGTATTTGCTCCGGAGCGCAGTTCTGGTACAGGAGGGCAATAAAATTAATGATTTAATGTGTAGTTTCCGTGTTTTTGCTCTTTGATGTTGAGACCATTGAATGTATCTCGATGTTTATATATAAGCTAGAAAGACATGTTTATTGTATTTTAAAGACGGTATCGCGCCTTTAATGTAAGACTTACGAAATTATTTAAATCCAAAATATAATAAAATATTTCAACACTTCTAAGGATGGATCATATTAGCAAACAGTACGGATCTCAACTCTATTATAAGTCAAACAGTTTTTCGAAAACGATTAAGTTAAATGTTTAATAGCGTAAATAACGTTAAAGAACGGTACACATTAAATTAAGATTTTATAGATTATAATTATAGAACTGTACGTTACACTTAAATTACATGAATGCTGCTACTCACCTCTCCTCTTCTATTTTCGCGCATTTCATATGTAAACCATCATTTAACTTCAAGGACCAATATATCGTCCGGTGTTGTCCCAGGATCCAATTTGCGCTCCTTGTTATTTAAACTTTATATTAATTAGTTCGATTAATTTTTTCGTTACTAAGATATAGAGCTTCCATTTATGTTGACCATATAAAGATTTTCGTCGAACAGAATAATTACATGCTTCTGCAGAATAATCTACAAATAGTTAGCCACTACTGTAAGCAGAATAATATTTAAACATCGCTAAATGTATAACACTGACTTTGCCAGAGCCAAAAATCCTCTCGTGTTGCGCTACATTATCAATCAACTTTCTATCTCCAAATTGAATAAGCTCAAGGATTTAAGCATTGTGTCTGAGCTATCATTGTCTTAAACGTACCACTGCCTCCGCCAGCAAAGCTCTAAAAGCTGTGTTGGCGGATGAACAGTTCAACGACATTCAACCGCTAAAAGCTTTATACCGAGCTTCCGCGAGGAGGCTGTGTTGTGCGGCACTTATATTAACATTAGCAGGAGAGGAACTCTTCATATCAGTGAAATTACTAATTTCAAGAGGTTTCCCTAAAAAGATCATTTGAAGGATTTTGTATATATTGACTCCGGCACTTTTTTACAAAGATATAATTTTACCACACTTAGAGAGAGCCGCGAACAAGGTAGTGGAAAATTTCTCCACTAGCTGTTATACAACAAGGTGAACAGCCAGTGTTTATTTTCACAAATGGTTTCTACCGAACGCTAACAGTGCTTGACATTTGAAGAATTATTTTAAGACCTAGAAAATCTTTCTATTTATCTGCGTCTTAAGCATCAGTTAAAAATAATTCTTGAAATTTCTTACGTTCAAATCCACTGCTGTTCACCCTGAAATTCATATTGCTTACGGGGTCCTATTGATTGACAACCAGTTCCAATCTTTAAACCAAAACCGAAAACCGAAAAGTACAAGTTACGAGTCATTGCTATCTGGTGTAAACAAATCTTGAATTGATTTATTTGTATATAAATTTCTGTATGAAGCCAATTCATCTTGTAAGTACAAATGCAGATTGTAATATTACATGTTCTAGTATTAAAAGTCGCTGTGATTAGCCGCCTGAAGTGACGTTTCAGACAAACTTCGCTCTATCAACATTTGTTTATAATTATAAAATTATAACATTTTATTATAACTTTAGGGAAAAGCTAGTAAAAAAGTATCACTCGTCTTCGCTCTATATTCTTCAAGTCGTAAATGTCCATTTTGAATATAACGTTTTCCTATAAACATGTACAGAATAATTTTTTTGTCTTTATAACAATATCGCACATTAAAAATCAATTGGTAATGTCATCAAGTCCGGTAGTAAATGTCCATATTATACAGTTGCTTATGTCGCTAATGTCAAATAGTTAGATATTAGATCGCGAAGTCGTATGACGGTAATATGGTGTTTTTCAACGAAAGAAATTTTAGTTGGTTCGAATTTATTTTATAACAATACAAAATATTGTCTATTTAGTAGAGGGTGATAGGTAAACTATCCCTTGAACCGTTCGTAAATCAACTGTATTTTAGTGGGAAGACATACGAATGTGTATTTTATTTGTTGCATTCTATGGTTGATAACATTTGAGCTTCGGTCGATATGATCTTTTTCTATTTCACCAATTTGGTCTATGACTGTTCTATGCTGCTCTATGGATGTTCGGGTATCATCGGAGAAAGTAACTGGTATTTTTTGGTAGCTCTTTTCACGCCGGTATTATTCTAATATAAGTCAATGAAACCTAAATAAACTCTTGAATAGTGATCACAACAATATAGTAATTTTCGCAAATCGTTAGAACATGATGCTGTAGCTAGAATGTTTAATAACGTAGTCACTCCACAAATAGACAATTTATTCCACTACTATGAAATTATTATTTTATTTTATTATTTTAGCAACTGAATCGAAGACCTAGCTTGTTGTTCATTATTATTTAAACTGTTTCAAATGGAAACATGTAATACCAGTTCTCATACTTTGATTTTTAAATTGTTTATTTATTAACGTTTAAACCGTTAATTGGTTTAGTCATGGTAAGTTTTCTTTTATTTTGGTTGAGAGCTTAGCTTATTTGAAGTATCAAGTATGTTTTCTTATAACTTTCTTAACGTGAGTACACAGCATGAAATTGAATTAATACGTTTTAACCGTTGCAATTAGATTAATTATAAATTTCAATTAGATACTTCCATGTTACTAAGTAACCGTAATTTATGTAATACATTCGACGTTTTATTCCCGAACGTGAAATGAATTTGATACCAATTACAAGCGCATAGCGTTCAATCTATTTCATATTACGCGGCATCGGGTTTCTTCGTTTCACTTACAAAACGCAGTGTGTAAGATAGTCTTTATAACGTCAAGCTATAAATTATATTTATACAAACGTATTTCGTGAATCGTTAATCGAAGAAACTTTCAGTACAAGAATTTCTATCGCTAATGATAAATTTATCATTTCGTTCCTATAGATGTTCAATTAATATTTTTTTTTTCTAGACATTTATAGGTTCGATGAAGACGCTATGGATGCGTTGTGTTCCCCTTTTATAACATTGGTCGTTCGATCACAATGAAAAAAGAGCATAATTGAGGTGTTTTTGCGGTTTAGAAGGATGACCGTTCGAACAAACACCTTGCCTCAGTTGTCAGTCAAGAGCGTTATTAATCTACAACTGCGGCTAAGCCACAAACGCGCTTTCAGGTTGATGTATTTTACAGTTACTTCGTTTGGACACGTACCTTTTGTATCATTCCTCTCAACGGTGCCATACGGAGTTGAATTGATGAAGCCTTACAATGTAGTTTTTGACATCGTCGAATAAAATTAACACTGCGTATTTTTTGTTGTGTATTATTATAGTAATTTTAAAGCAAGCAATTATGGTAAAATTGCCAAAAGGCATTAATAAAAGTTCTCTGATAGAAAACCTTGTGTGACATAAGGCTAATGAACTAAATTTATAATCGCCTATCGTATAAATTTAAAGTTAGTGTAAATTACGAACCAAAGTATCTTAATTACATGAAGCCACGATTATGGATTATTAAAAGTTGTTAATTGAATGACTACTGACGTTTCCTTTCAGTACTATACAAAAAGGTAGCGGAGATCTAAAATAAATATATACCTCGGTTTGCAATAATATCTTTCGGGTTATGCAAAAAAATTTAGATGAATTTATTTTCAAAACCGCATCTTATGAAACGTGAGTTACAATTTTTACGGATTCTGCAGAATTTCTACGTATGCTAGAAGAAGAATGTAAACAATTTGAACAACTACTGTCATACAATTTTTAATTTATCGCGTCGCTAATATTGTTGTTTAAAGCCTCTTCACCCTCATCGTTTTCCATACGTCAAAAAAGAAGTATTACAAATAAGTGAAGTTATTTCTTTTTAATTTCAATCCTGTTAGTTTTTATCGATTTCTATATGGAACATTATTTCCAACGATAAATTATATTTAATATGCAAAAAAAAATGGTTTTGATTACTTTTTGGTATTTTTCAGATTACGAGATGATTTGTTGAACCAAGTAATTTTATAAACCGAGATACGAGAGGTTGTTTTTATATTGTCGGATTACGCAGGCTTAGAACAGTAAAATGTACAAATTTATTTTCAATATAGGGGACCTTCCTTTTGAATAGAAGTTTAAATCGCTTCAATAACACCTCTAATCAATTATAAAACAAATTCCTTTAGCTTGCTTGTAAAACACCGTTCAACTGCCGCTAGAAGTTCGTCATTGTCCATACATTTCGTTCCCCTTAGTGTTTTCTTGAGATTTGGAAATAAAAAGGGAACTATATCTGGACTATATGGTGGATAACTAATTTCTATGAAGCCATATCTAGCAACGGCAGTTTTTGAAAGTTTTGACTTGCGGAGTGGAACATTGTCGCAGTGTAATAGGATACCATGCGTTAGTTTTCGTGTCTTTTCACTTTAATAGAATCCCCGAGGCGATGCAGTAAGCTTGCACAGTACTCTCCTGTCCTTACTTATCATACGTGGAGCCCATCTTGCACTAACGTTAATTATTCCAAGATATTCGTGTACTATTCTGGAAAGCGCGGTTTCTGAAACTCCCAATAAACCTGCTAATTATCACTTCTTTGATCTTGCATCCTCCAATACCAAACACTATTTTTTTTTCAATAACATGGGAAGTGACCATGTCAACAAACCGACTTAGACAGGGATCATCATCCAGTGATTCCCTCCCATGTTCAAACAATTTTAACCATTCACGAATAGTTTATCTTGAAGGACAATCATGCTTGTATACAGCCTACATTTCTTCAATGCTGTGCTTCAATGCTTCAATGTGATAAAAACAATATAATGAAAGATTATAAACTATCTAGTCCGGGAATATAAAAGCGAACCCTCATACCACAGTACATTTCATTGCCTACTTAATCAATGAAACTGGCGTAGGTTAGGATACCATACATGAATAGACAAGAGAACTTGATAAAATATGCAATTTAAAATGCTGTTTAGTAGCTATTTTGCAACTTGTGTAAGTGATTGTAGCCCTGTGCAATCTCCAAATATATTAGCGAATTACAGTTAACACAAAATAACATATTTATGCTTTGAGTACTCATATTTTTTTATGCGGAACCTTCAGCTAGATAGATAGTCTCTATTCCCCATTTTCAATCTCCTGAGTCTTAATAACTAAAACTTTAAATTTTGAAATTGAAAAATACATTTTGTGCTCTCATATTAAACAATTGTTTATGTTAATTTTAACACAAAAATGATATACGAGGTCAAGATACAGATTATTATTCCATTGTAGTGGACCTTTTGCTTGAAATTTGGCATTTCTAACATTATTTGTATTCGCTGTGTGCGGATTTTCTTGAAATTTATTATTTAAAAACAGAATTTGGAGTTTAAATTCGTGTAAATAACACGGATGAAGTTAACTATGAGAATGTAGTGATCGGCTCTACGACGATTACATTTGCAAAATTAAAAAAAAATGTGCTTATTATAGTGTAATATTAAGGAAAGCCTACTTATTTACTTATTTCTGATGCCCTTCTATCCTCTCAGGTAGAAGCCTTTTTTGTGGTTTCTGTTGCGTGGCTCTCTAGTTGACGCCTCATTTTTCTGTCACAGTTTTTACCACTTCTGTCAATATTTTCTGGATCTCCCCTTCGTTTTCTTTTGAAAAGTCCTTTTGTTTATGTACCCCACGTGCTTCATTTGCCCTTCTTCAATTGTTTAAATGGTTACTTTTATTTGTAAGTTTTCCATGAAGGTAGAAAATCTTGTTTGATTTTATTCATTCTTCATTTTTTTACGAGAAATCTTATTTTACTGCTTTGTATTCTATTTTTTTGTTTCGTTGTTAGTCTATGTTACTGAATCGTACGTGCATTAGCGCGGACCCTCTTAACTACTTCTACTTTACTTACTTTTTGCTATAAAGTAGTTTCTTAGCGCCTTAGCAGCAGATGTTTAAATTTCTTAACTTGTTCCACTTTCCTATGTTCTATTTTCACCTCATGGGTCTCTTCGTTTCTTTTTTTCATTACCATCGTTTTCGTGTCATGTTTGTTGATTTTCATGTTCATTGCTTCCAGGCTATAGTTATATATTTTGGGGCTCTCGTTTTTCTTTATCGAGCCCCTTACATGTTTTTCCATAATAATACAAATAATTGCACATAAATAACTTAAAGATAACAATTATAGTAGGAATATGAACAAAAATTTAGAAGAAAATGGATTATTATTTTTTGTACTTTTTACATTTACATTATTTTAATAGGTGTCTAGAAACAGAATCAGCCACCTCGTTCAAAAGCACTGTTTATTGATTTGATCAATGCCTGCTTCCGTTTGCTGTTGATCGCGTGTTTATTCATCGTATAGTGTAATGTTCAAAACCTCAATCGACGCCTTGATCATCATTGGCTCACTTTAACTCTGTTGTGAACCTCTGGTCTATAGCATTTAATCTTCCGTTTCTTTTTCGTCTTTGACTTGAGTTACAGTTTTCATTTTTCTATTTCATCGTTCGTAAATGTTAGTCACTGCCTATTTCTGGGATTTTTCTTACTTTAACATCTTTAACGCTTTTCCAAATGTTCTTACTATCCAGGAAAACAGGATTTGCATGTCTGCTTTTTCTTTCCCTTGTGATCCTATGCATTTCTATATGTAGGAAGTGCGTGTTGGATATTATTAATTCGTTTTTTACACAAAAGTTTATCAATCCTTCTTCGTTTGTGTTTTTGACCTTTTTGCTTCGATACCCTAAGTACCATTACATTCCTTTGTTATTTTCTCTCATTCTTCCAATATGATCTCTCACTAGTATTATCTTTTTCTTGTTGCAGTGCGTGTTAAAATTTATCCATATCTTCCTATTTATTATCTTCATATGATAACTATTCTATAATGCTGTTACTCTGTTCGTCATATACTGTAAGTATTCTTTCATTGTCGAAATTTTCATTGCTTATGCATATCATTTTATGCCCGTTTTTTTAGTCTTTGTTATTCGCAGGTGAATATCTGGAAATAATCCGTAGAATTACAGATATTCTTTTTCTTTTCTCGTGATACTATTTATGACCAATGTTCCCATCTTATTGAATTTTCTTTTTTCTATTTTAGCTGTTCTTTTGAGGGTTTTCCTTTTCCATTTCCATCATCTTGTTTATAGATGAGTTCAGTAATCTCAATTGGGCGATGCAAATAATTGCAGCAAAAGCTAATGCAAAGCTTTTGCTGCAATTATTTGCATTACCCAATGAAAACTTTATAATTATTTGAAAATGTAATTACATGTTGTTCTATATCTTTATTAGATATTATTTATCAAGCGCATTTAAATCCATTAAAACTTGCCATTTTTTTTTCTGCTCTTACAACGGTATGGTTTAAATCTAGAGCCGCTACTATTGAAGCGTGGAAGCGGTCGTTATCATTTCAGTGAAAAAATTTGCTAAAAATATGAATAAAGAGTTAAAAGGATCTTTAAATATATGTGTTTATTTTTATCACTTACCGACAATATATTTATTTGGTATCTAGGTGTGGTATATTTAAAACGATTGCTGTTCCTCCTAATTTTACCTGTTAAAGTGTGGAGTTGCAGATTTGTAGAACAATTACTTACGCAAAGAGAATTAGATAATTCTTACGAACAAGTTTCATCACTTGAAAATTAGGAACTTATCCATATTGTTAAGAACCTTTGTTCTGTTAAATTTTGTATATAGACGTGGATCTTTTAAGGTGGAAAGTGAAGACGGCTGCTTATTGTTTTATTAGTATGACTTTCGAAATTGCAGCAGCGAGAGAATTTTTGTTAGCTGAGCATTTCGTTATAACTAAACGCCTTCGAAAACAGAGAGTTAGTCTGCGCTGTATTCTTGGATGCGAGAAAAGCATTTGACTCCAGCATGCTCATCCATTCTCGTAGACCAATAGCAATGGGAGTCCTCCAAGGTTCCCTGCCAGCTCTTATCCTTTGCACATTGTTTACGGTTGATATCCTGAGAAATCCGGCGGTAGAACTATCGATGTATGCGAATGATGTGTGTGGTGATGAGGCGACTGCAGACTGCTTTGGATCATACAAACTATATATTAATAATGATAAATACATAGCGGTAAGATTCACGAATAAGATCAAAGATGATCTCAACGGAATAAGGGTTGTCTCGTGGTTCTCTTCTGTCGAATATCTGAGTCTGCAGAGGCTTCAATTATCGAGGCCATATAACCGAAATGAAACGCAAGCTCATATCGGCGAAGGATTATTAATGCCTCTTTTATTCAGAATCAATGAGTTGGATTAAAGATCGAAATTGTATACATTGTAGCTTGTATACATCTACATTAAAGTCGAAATTAACAAATGCGGCTATTGCGTGGCGTACTGTGGCGGAAGGTAGAATAAAATCACTATCGATCGAGGAAAATAAGATGCTGCCATAAATCGTATGGGCCCTATGTAGATTCTACCAAACGCTATGAGAGAAGAGATGGGAACGTGCTTCGAAGTCAAACAACTTGCGGGTGCAATTAGTAGCCGAGCTTCAAAATGGAGAACCGCTTCGTGTGGAAGTCAGGAGAATCCAAGACTGGATTTTTCAGGGTGAGGCTAAGCAGTCATAGGCGGAAGATTAGATTTGCCGAGAGACACCTTAGACGGAATGGCATTACCAAAGCAAATCAGCATATGGAGAATTAAAGGAGGATGGGGCCTAACAGCGAGATTCTAGCGCTGGAAAAGGAGGAAGTTGTCGTTTGGAACTTAAAAATTACTTTACTGATTTGGTGGCGTATATATTTAAAGATACCATGGTGTAATGAAACTTTTTTGTTTTAAATAAATTAAAATTGAAGAATTGGAGTTTCTTAATTATTGACTGAAAGACCCACTGCTTTGACTTGAAAGATTTTATAACGAACAGATGATTCGGTTGATTAGCCTGGAAAGAGAGATGACGGCAAGAGCCTCGAAAAAATCTTGTATTATAAGGTGAACAAAACAGCAAAACATCATGATAACAAGTAAAAGAAGAAAATTAAAAACCTGAATGTAAAAGCAAAATGAATAAAAAATGAAAAGGATTGATGTTAAAAAAAAGATTTGAAGAATAATGGTAATAACGAACAGAGATAGAGGATCCAATGTATGTTTTAAATATCGCAAGTAAAAGGCAAAATAAACATATTCATAAACATTAATTAATTGAGTATCCTTAATTATACAAAAACGGATATTAGGATAATGCAGAACAGTTTGTTAATTAAAAAAATAATTAAAGTGAGATAAATAAATTATAAAAACCGTACATTGTAAAAGAATTTATGTAAATTTTGAAAGCAATTATATTGGCCAGCGTTGTAAAGTATGCATGAGAGTTAATGTGCTGCAAGTGTATTTGTGAATTTATTAGAAAACTATTAAAAATTTTAAAATTTTACGTAATTTCACATGAAATAAGTAGAATTGCATAAAATAATAACATAAAGTTGTATGTAAAATTACAAAATGGATTGTATAATGTGAGGCGCATGCATTCTCCATGGCATGCAACGCTGCTTATATTTATTACCGCTTATTACGTTCGCTTTTGTATACATTCCTAATCCGTAAAGATAGTGCGTGCTTTTCTGTTGTCAATTTTAATTATTTCATTGTTAATATTTGCAAATGTTTTGTGTTTATTCTAATTTAGAAAATATTCGAGCCCCTACAATTGATCAATAGTGTTGTTATATTCGACAGTATGATTGGGATCATGTATGCAATTGAAGAAGTATGTGCCCTTTAGAAAACGGTTATCGACATCATAGCGCTGGAAGAATAACTATGTTATAGGTAATTGTATTATGCTTGAATATTTTATAAAATACAGTTTATTATTATAAGTGTTGATTGTAAAAACTTTAATTTTACTTAAACTTAAATCTTTATATTTATTATTTAATATGTACTGTAATAATGTCTCTTTTAATTTGTTTACTTATTAATTTTCTAATCTTTTCTTTTGTGTTCTAACTTACTACATGGACACAGCATGGAGTATTATGATTTCTTAACTACATTAAAATAATACCATATTAAGAGGCTAAAAACAATAAAAGTCGAGATTTTGACAATAATACCTTTTAAAGCGTGACAAATCAGTACCTTATTATAACAGTATTTCCTATAAGAAAATCTAAATTTGACAGGGATTTAAGTATCTAAGGTTTAAACAAAATACCTCCTCTGAATTCTATTTAGTTATTTGTATATTCATAATGTAATAACTTTTGTAAATAATTACAATGTCTATGTATCAATTGACAAGAGCATTTTGCAAATAATTGTAAACATTTTGCAGTGGACGTGTATTTTTATAACATAGCATTAAATTTTGAAGGATTTTTACAAAAAATTTCCAACTGTGTATATGACTTATAATTTTAAAGTAAATATGTGCATTGCATACCTAATAATACATAGGTACTGCGATAGCATACAAACAATGTCTTCTACAGTTTCAATTGAATAAAATATGCTCATGCCGGTGCAGTAAATGCACATTATACCAAATAATACACCAATTAACCGCTGGTCACCGACACCTTTCTCGAAACCCACAACGTAATTTTACACCCGGGAAAAATACTGCCTAAAGATCCAGTTACGACGGGTTAAGTTGTATGGAAATAATTCAGTTAACCATATGTTTCTTTGTACGAACGAATGTGAAGGAACAAGTACGAAGACAGACTTTCTTATGAATGCAGATGTAGAGAAATAGTTATTATAAATTACCGTTTAAAATATAGACGACAACGTTTAATATCATCGCCTTTGTCATTGTACTATGTTCTTTCATCGTAAATTCCATAAGATACCATATACATGTGTTAGACAATAAAATAGAATTAGTATTAATTATCAACCGCTGTTATATTGCCGTGTGTGGTCGGCCACTCCGTAATGGGTGTACGATTAAAGAGTTTCGAATGTGGCGATGAAATGCACGGATACATATTTAAATTGGGCTATTAATGGACGTATAAAATATAATCTTGGCCGAAATGCAGTTTATCGTTTTAAAAGAACATGTAACGGTGACAGATATATGGATAGAATATTTAAAAAGACGAGTTGGCTATTTAGAAATATACCATGTACAATATGCGTCTAACGCAGGATACTATTATGTACGTAGACCGACGCAGATCTGTAGACATATAACATATGCATATGCTTGTCGCTTGTCTAGATTGGGAATTATATAGATAATATTAAAGATTTACAGATTTGTAATATCTGACTACCAATCTGTGTGGTAACATTTTCATTTGAGATTAATGTTCGCCGATATTTTATTTTTGTTGGTTCTTGTTTATCTTTGTGCCCTTTAAATCGTAATTTTCAGTTTTTTCCTTTGGGTTTTTAGGTTTTCAAATAAGGAAAATACAAGGTTCTTTTCCTTGGATTTATTTCATTATGCTACCTTTCGTCGTACATGTTCGTCGACATTTTCAAGCATTATAGTAATTTTAACAGTTAGCAATTTACACATGTTTTCTTTCTTAATTTTTTTTTATACGTTTCCTTTAATCAACTGTCACAACTTAACTACAACAAAACAAGATTGGCAGGTATTATTATAGTTTGATTGTAATGGTTAATAAAAGTAAACGTATAAAAGAAATGAGAAAAGAAAAAAAAACGTAGATGGCTTACCATTAAAATTATTGTAGTCCTTGAAAATGGAAAAAATTAAGGGAAAGGAAATTTTTATTTTTCTTATTTGGAGACATAAAAACCCAAAGGAACGACATCGATATTTTCTTTGCGTATAATAAAAGTCTGCGAGGCAAATAGTATTGGTGGCAACTGTCTTCGATTTTTTCCTAGTACACATTATGGTGAGATCAATTTCGTTTTTAAAAAAGTGTCCAATCAGTAACAATTACTGTTGTAAATTAAAACTCACTGACGTAAAACATTACATTGCCAACAACCACATTTATTGGATGTATTCCGTGTTGGTGCTCCTATTATTGCTCATACACAGTATTTGAAATTCTAAACTAAACACTGAAACCATGGT
>CACRWG010004528.1:0-25573 GCA_902654985.2 Oryctes borbonicus
TACATTACTATTTATCAGAAGAATTATACAACTTAATATAATATAATTATAATACCATCAATTATAAAGTTTATTGTCCCTATTTCTATTACCTATTTTTCTCCGTACACATATCGAGTACGGACAAGTTGCAATTATGTTTTTTGTACTAATTTATATTATCGTGACATCAAAATATTAACAATAATCAAATTATAAATTTTTCACCAATACCCTCTTCCACGAATTGTAATTTTTTTCATAGTACTTACCCGATCCCCACTTGGATATTAAATACACATGCGAGAACCAAAGGTTCAATGGAATGTGCGTAATGTAGCTAATGCCAATAAGGTGCTTCCAACCCATGTTGTTGATAGCTCCTGGTGACAGCTACGGATAACATTATTACTACTATCTTTTAATAGCTGAAAGTTGCTTACATTGAAGAGCTTTTTATCGGAAAGCAACGTCATTACGCTTATTTTTTCTTTAAAGGATACTTTCTTCGGATGTTTCCGTGTAGAATCCGCATTTTTCATTTTCAGTTCATTTGACCCATGCCCGAGATTAATTACTTTATTTTTTAAATTCATAGCGGCAATTTGTAATATTTTTGCAGTTGAAATCCGCGAGTGACAAGAAGAAGTTGTCAACACTATGACACTATGAAATAATTGAATCCCCACCACTTATAATTATCCGGCCAACTTTTAAATTATTGTTAATGTTTTACAATTTTGAATTTTATTAAAACAATTTATAAGATAGAGAAACGAATCGATTTCTTGTACGGAATACCGTCTACTTAATGAAGAATTGTTTGGACAATTTTAAAAGAATTTTAAATAAAAGAAAATTGTACAGAGTTGTTCAGAATAGCGCTGTGTGTGTCAACTTCATTTATTTTTAATGAGAAACTTAGTATACTTTTACATTTTTAGATTCTACAATTAATTCTTCATAAAACATATACCCTATACCGCGGATGCTCAACCCGTCCATCATGTTCCGTCCATCACCGACCTATTGATCGCGGGACAATTTTTGGTAGATTATCAGTTTCAACCCAACCCGCTGAGAGTTCAACTTCCTCGTGCATCTCCGTTGCATAGTGCAATATGCAAAGAAATTACACGAGGAAGTCGAATCGTCGTCCGCGGCCTTCCCCCACGTCATTACCCACCGCCGCTGATCTCAGTAGAAGTAATTTTTTTGAAAAATCTCCTTTTCTAATTGATAATGTCAAAAAATATCCACAGAAATGGTTATTGGATTGTTCATTTTTAATAGATAATAATACTTGTTAAAGTTTTTCAACGAAAGTCCACAAAGGAATACAAGGGGAATCCTCAAAATTTCCTGAGTTGACACAGCTTATGGCTGAATTGTAGAATTTAAGCGTGGACGTACAAATTTCGTGAAGGTTGTCCATCAACTGCTGTTGTTCCGGCAAGCATGAGAAATGATTGAAGCGGATCGACATGTGACATATCCAGAAGTAGAGGCATCCTCGGGCATTGGCAAAAGTCAAATACAAACGATTTTACATGAGCATTTTGTACTGAAGAAACTTTGCCGTCGTTGAATTCCGCACAATTTAACCAAACCTCAAAAAATGGTTCGTGTGAGTTAATGCAAAAAAAATGCTTCAAAAATTCAATAGCGGCGTTTCTGCCAACGTATGACAATGACGAAATCTGAATATATTAATACGAAACACAAACAAAGCAACAATCCATTGTTTGGGTTTTCCAAAGTGAACCAAAACCAATAAAAGCTGTTCGTTTACAAAGCGCTTCAAAAAATAATTGCTATTTTCTTTCGTAAAACTGGACCTGTTGCTCGAAAAACAGTAGACGCCAGCTCTCACACAGCACATCAAACAGTCGATTATTTAAAGCAGAATAACATTGAATTAATGAATCTCTTCGAATGCAAAGGTGCTTAAAATTTAAAGACGAATATTTTGAGAAACAATAAAATGTTTTTTTTTTCTTTTCGATATCTGCTTCCTTTTTTTTTTCGAGAAATTTTTAGGGTCCTCTTGTAAGTATGATTTCAAGAAATTCAGCCCAAAATGAAACTTATGTGAGGTTCGCATATTTCAATACCATTGAAGGAATTTGCCTCTCTTGTTAATATTCCTTTTCAACAAAATTTAAACAAAGCAAAAATTTCTCACAAAATTTCTTCACTGCTTAATGCAACCAATCTGAAATAAATGTTAATCAACATTCAAAATAACGTTTATTTAGGATCAGTAAATCAAGAAGCAATAGTATTGAACAATTGAAAGTTTAATCATAATTGTCAGACACGCTGTATAATATTTCGAAAAATTCATTCGAATTCTATCCTACTTTATACGTTCAACAGTTCCGCAAAATTCAGTTTCCCAAAGTAACACTTTGCAATTCAAAAATATAAATATATATAGAGTGTTCTATTTAAACTAACAAGGTTGGTAGCTACATCATGTATAACCGCAAATCTTTGTTAATATTTTAGCTTAATAATAGACTATACTACCAAATTTTCACTAATTTTACAATCTATACTCTTTCATATATCGATCGATGTAGTTCCTCGTAAAACAGCCTGTATAGCACATTTAGCTAGAACCGCTATTACAATTTTATTAATCATGTTTATGAAAATCTCAAGTAGTACCATGACCCCCCCAGTATGGCTATAATTAAACGCAGACAGATAAAACATCTACATATTACATCCGAATATATCACCGCTATGAGCAATCACTACAGTTCGACCTTTTTTTTTACTACAGAGATAAGATTAATAATAATTATAAACGCAACTAATTAAACTACTATCGATAGTCGTTGTGGTACAGTGGTCATCATGAAGTGTCAAGTGGCCGTAATTGGAGCCGGTGTCGCAGGCCTTTCGTCTGCAGTTCGATTGCAAGACCAATTAGGCGATCAAATTGAAATTATCATCTATACGGAAGATAAAAGTCCAAATACGACGGGCGACGTTTCGGCGGGCTTTTGGATGCCTTACCTCTTACAAGAAACCCCCACAGAGAAGATTATGTAAATTTTATCTTTTTTTTATTAGCTAGTGTTTTCAAAATTAGAAAAGTTGAAGAACGCAATAACCGTTTTAGCACTTTCTTTTTTTTTTGCTTTGTTTTGAAAATAATATTTAATGCATATATAATTGTTTTCGTCACCAAGAAACTGCTTCTCGTACATAATTATTTATGTACATACATTTGATATTGATTGAGTAATATCAAGAGGTTATTCATTTTTAACTTTGTAAAATCTCACGAATTTTGCTATTATTAACTTTCGAGAATAACAGATTTTATAAATTTTACAGGATCTACAAGTATTTTATTTATAATCACAAACGAGATGTTTACAATACAATTGCTTTATGCATACTCTATATTTGGTGGTAAGTGATTATAAATAAAGGAAAAAGATTCAAATTGTAACAATTTCATATACTGCAAAATTTATTTGATTTCTTGTATATTACAAGAAATGTAACAAAAATTAGTCTTAAATAATAATCGGAGCTCCTGTGTGTCCACGGATTTGGTGCAACTTATACAAGAGTGAACGTTGATTCATTTTTAAACCATTTTATGTTTTTTTTATACATATTTTTAGATATAAATTAATTTAATATTAATTAATATTCTGGTTAACTAAAATAAATTCTTTATTATAAACATAAGATTTTATGAAATATTTTCTAATGCATATAAATTCGAATGTGATAAAAAACAGCAAATAATTTATTCAACCTAACCCACGCACTTTTCGACCCTATACCTGAATTCTTTGTAAACGTTCTTAAATGTTCTTATATCAATCTCACTAATTACTGTTCGTATTTTATCTTTTAATGCTCCTAAATTCGCATCAAAATCATTATTTTCGTATACTCTTTGTTCAACGTGTTCCTATAAATAAAAATCCATCGGCGTTAAATCGGGCGAGCGAGCTGGCCAATGAATATGTCGAAAACGACTGATCCATCTTTCAGGAAAGTGGGCGTCAACCCAGTTGCTAACTGAATTAGTTGAATGCGCAGGGCATCCATTCTGCGGAAAGTAGACCGCATCTCTGTTAATATCCTCCAACGATGGTAAAACAAAATTTTGTAACATATCCAAATAATTATGTTGATTTAAATGGTTTTCGAAAAAAAAGGGGCCAATAATTTTATTGAATAAAAATCCACACCATATATTTATTTTCTTATAACGCTGGTTTTTCCGATTAATACGAAAATTTGGATTCTTTTCTGCCCAATATCTGCAATTTTGGGATGACACATAACCATTAGTGGTAAAAGTAGCTTCATCCGAAAACAAAATTTTATGATGGAAAAATTGATCCTCCATAACATTTTCTCCAACACAAGTACTAAATTCTAATATAAACGCATCGTCCCAGGGTTCCAGAGTATGAATAAATTTAGGTTTGAATGGGTAAATCTTGTTTTCCTTAAAGACATTTTGCAGTAAGCTCTTGCTTACACCCAACTCCGCCGCTCTCTTACGTAGTGATATTTTTGGATCTTCTAATACAGATCCCACAGCTAGAACAGTTAATGCATCATTCTCATTGTATTGTTTCTTTGTTTTCTTCTTTCTAACGACAGAGCCAGTTTCGTCAAATTTCTTAAGAAACAAAGATTTAATAACGATATTAACGCCGGAGAATTTAACGTTAAATTTGTTGATCGTTGTTCGATATGAAATATCACCAATCACCAATTCCATAACACTTAATCAAATAAATTCGTTGTTGCAATGTTAGCGTAATTGTGATATTCGTTATTGCGAATGCCGTGTCACTTAAATTTGAAACAGACAAATAATTAAATGTCATCAGAATTTCAAGCCAATACGATTATCAACAATAATTTGAACTTAGTTAAATTTTTGAAAGTAAGCAAACACGTTTTCAACATTTATATGCATACAGAAGGTAATCAGTGCATTTTAATGTTTTCTAATAGTTTTAAAGCAAGCAAAAGCTTTCGTAAAGAATAACTTTTTTTCATAAAATGTAGAATAACGAAGTTTTTCCCCTTGTGCACCAAATCCGTGGACACAGTGTATAAAAAGTACTCGTTTTAATATAAGGGAAAAAGTAATGGAATGTTATTGTGTAAATTACGCTTAATGGCTTAAGAGCGTTCCTTTGGGGAACCAAATACAATCGGGACACAATTCTAAGAATCAATATCGGTTAATAAACGTGTTGGTTCAATTAGTAATACTTGCTACTTTTTATTTCTTTATAAATATTTACAACTATTACGACAAATAAGCCACAGTTAAATGAAACTAAAAAAGCACAAATTGTGAATTTGAGTTCTACAGGAATCTCTCGAATTACAATTGCTAAATTACAGTGTTCAAGTCGTGCTGTTCAGTTAGCCATAAAAAGGTATAAAGCTACTGGACTTACTTGGACTACTGAAAGTAATCAAGGAAACGGACGTCCCAAAATATCAACTATCAGAGAGGACCGCCTATTAAAGCGATTTTCTTTTCGGGAAAGGAAGAACATTTCTTAACCGCTGCCTGAAGAAATTGGTGCAGAAGTTGATCCAAATGTTTCAGCTAGAATGATCGAAAGACACTTAAATAGTGCAGAATTAAAAGTTATTGTCCTAGATCATCATTTAGAATATGCAAAAGGACATCAACATTGGACAAGTGAAAACGGCGTTTTTGGTCTGACGAAGCGGTTAAGGATAAGTAAAACAAGTTGGTGCACTGTGTCAACTAAATAGACGAAATTTCGTACATCCGTTTAATTTGTGCTCGTGTGAATTTAAGTCCGCTGTCTTTTATACTATAATTGTTTTATATTTTCAATTATTGTGACCATATTAAGAAGAAAGAATTTTTTTTAAGAATCTATTCATTTTTTAAAGAATAAAAAATGTTACACCTTACTTCTGGGCATCTTGCCTTCGTATTTGGACCAACTTGTTTTACTTATTCTAACTATTATTGTTATTATTTTGACTACTATTATTGAAAAATATTATTATAAAAAAAATTGATGAAACATCCCATTTTTTTTCATTACTCACATATTTCTTTATCTTATATATTGTTATAGAATCACTGATATTAAACTGCTATTTATCTACACAGAACAATATAAACGTAAACAATTAAAAGTAAATTTAATATTACGAAAACAACATAAAGATTTGCGATAAACTTTTCAAATGGACTTATATAGAATCGCGAATTCCTGCAATAGATCTTTATCGAACGTACACATATAGTAAACATATCAAATAAATTATTAACATTATCTCTTAATCGCATGCTTAATGCTTTAATTTAAAGTTCGGTAATACGTTCCAGACGATGGTCAAAAGAATCTCAGGACTACTTCCTAAAGTTATGGCGGGATGGTCTTGCTTTAGAATGCGGAATATCCTTACTACCAGTCATGTGCTTCACTAAGGAATACACCGACCTCCCACCATGGTCCGGGATAATGATGGGCTGTCAAAATTTATCGGACGAAATCGTAAAAAAGTATTCAGAATTACATCGAAGAAACTACATGTAATGCTACACATAGCAATCCCATAATTTTTAGAATATCATTTCGTTTATATTTTCTTTAGACATGGACATCATTTCGTCACAGTTACTTGCGAACCTTCTAAATTTTTACCGTATTTAGAAAAAAAATTTACGAGCAGGGGAGGTCGAATTATCATGAAGAAAATAGAAGATTTCTCAGAATTGAGGCACCATGACTTGATAATAAACTGCACTGGGTTGTATTCTAGGTACCTTAATTCGGACAATGCAGTTAAACCAATAAGAGGACAAATTATCAGAGTAAGAAAAATAATCTTATCGAAGTACTAGCTTTATTCGAGTTATTATAGGTAGAAGCACCATGGCAATTTCATGTTGAAATTGACGATAGCGATGATGGTCATTACATTATACCAAAGTAAGATTTTTCCGCGCAGAATCTAGCCATTGTTATATATTCTTGTTGCAGCCAATATTGCGCAATTTTGGGAGGAACGCATCAGACAGGCGATGATGATACAACTCCGAGACAAAATGAAGCAGAATTTATATTTAATGGGTGTACACAACTTGTACCATCGTTGAAAGTATTTAGGAGCGATGGATGTAGAAAGGATTAAAATTTCTTATTCCCGTTTCAATTTCAGAGCGCAAAAATTTTGAGACACCAAGCTGGTTTACGCCCTGGCAGACACTCCATAAAATTAGAACTTGAGACTAAACGAATAGATGGAAAAATTGTCAACATTATCCATAACTATGGCCATGGTGGTAGTGGTGTTACTTTGTGTTATGGGTGCGCAGGAGAGGTGGTAGAACTGGCTGAAGAAGCATTAAGAAACGTTAGGAAGAGTAAATTGTAGAATTAGGAACCTACAGAGTGTTTAGTGTGAGGAAATTTACTAAAATATCGGTAGTAGTAGGTACTGTTAGCAAAATTCGCCCGTGTATACAAGAACTTTAATAAAATCTGTATTGGTGTTCGTAGTTTTTTCTTTTTGTCTGTATTAGTCTACCGAGATGAGCAATTATCAACATCTGAAGAGTATTTGTGGATTCGAGAAAAGAAAGTATTTTTTTACGGAATTAACTTAGCCAACATTGTACGGTGTGTCTCCTTCACCCAAATTCTCTATATTATTATGCAATTATTTT
The DNA here is from genome assembly GCA_902654985.2 of Oryctes borbonicus. NCBI lineage: Eukaryota > Metazoa > Arthropoda > Insecta > Coleoptera > Scarabaeidae > Oryctes > Oryctes borbonicus. The sequence continues at coordinate 7,703 of CACRWG010004528.1, forward strand.
TGCCCTTTTACCCTGTTAGTTCTCATAAATGCACCCATGCGTTTTAATGAGTTTTCGGAGTTTGCCAAGGTCACAAACCGTAATGTGAATTTTTTTTCTGCTACACCTGACTAGAAAGAGGCTACACGAAAATTATCCCAAAAATGTCCAAACATTTTGATTGAAAGGTATGCGGAAAATAACAATTATGCGTCTTCTAGGAACTTATTGAACTTCCAAAATTGTTATAAGCTAAGGGACCGCCTTAAGCATTTTAAAGAAGCGTAAGTACAAATCATTAAGTTCGAAAAGCATTAGGAATTACAACCACGTGATAATGAAGAAAGAATCCGATTTTGCGAAAATTTATTTAAAAGAATAAATATATCCCCTTTACTAATGAGGCGACATCTATTTTATTTTATGCCTCGACATTAACAGCAACATTCTCTATGAAGCAGTAAGTAGATTTCAAACTTAAATGAGGAATAATATAATTTCAACTTCCGATAAAATATTCAATGTTGTCATTTTGGGTTGCCTATAAGAACAGAATAGTTTCATACCACGCGGCATTTAAATATGTACGACTTATAAAGCAATGTTTTATGCAAGCATTAAACCTGTGCACAAAAAAAAAATACAAAACTTTGTTCGTATATCAGTTCTTGAACTAAATGAATCTTAAAAGAACGAATCTTTTGGTCTTTAAATAAATTTGCAACTGACTAAGAGCACATACTATAACTGTCGAAGTGATCGTCTTGGATTACCTCGTCCATCAATTAGGATATCTACCACCAGTCTTTATTTTTAGTCTGTCTGATTTGCATCCTTCCTTCACACTTCCTGTTTCGTTAATTTCTTTTTGGAAGTTTGCTAACATAAGACTGATTTACTGCCGGTCGATAAGAATAAGCTTGATTGCATAAATCATATCTTTCCTGTTGGTTCTCTTGCCCAACCATCATTCAGATTTCAACGTTTTCTTCATTAGTGTTACCATCCTAATTCTTATGATCTTTTATTGTTTACGAATGAAGATTTGATAAGTGCATATTTGTCATCTAGCAAAAACAGATTCAAAAGATAATTTCTGGGCTTCCCATTTTCAAATTTTAATATGACCAATCTTAGTCTTTTTAAACTCTATATTCATAATTAAATTTAATTGCATCGGAGAAACTAAAAAAAAAAAACGAGTTTTCACTACTCACCGACGGAAACCAATATATTAAATAAACTATATTTAGAAAAATTGATAGAATTATTCACAGCAAAAGCAATGTGAGGAAGGAGCTAGCGTACGGATATGTTTCTACCTACCCGGAGTCATCAGCATACCTCCGAGTGTGTTTTTCTCCACCTAACATCACTACTTGCCTCTCAGTTCATATCACTTCCCATCAAAACGACGAACCAGACATTTCTTGGCGTCCTTTAGTGCCAAGAAGCACATGCCTGCCGTTTAGAAAGCATCGACATAAACATAATACTGTTCCCCAACCCAAGCTCCGAGCAGTTCTTGGACTGCTTACCACAAAATGGCGTGCGCAAGGAGCGCTTTGGGAAGCTGCACTCCTACAAGCTTTTCGTGATAAGCAGTCCAAGCTGCTCTCATTCATCTAATACCTTCTCAATGTCCTTATAAAAGTCTAATACTTCGTCTTCAGTTGATTCTTCTACTGGTTCGTAGACTTATTATGTTAATTATTTCCTTTAATTTTAACTTTACTCTTGCATTGACCGCTATATATCACTATTTCATCTTTAAATTTTTAATTTTTCTAGTCTATAAAATCTTAGATTTCGTAGATTTTATGGCATAAACATGTAATTTTTCTTCCACGGAAATCGTTTAATAAATTTTACACGCTATGCGTAATTTGTGCAAATAACACACGTATAGGGCATCAAACGAATGCAGATGAATACGTAATATTTTTAAATACAGTTAACCCGAAGCTGCGGTTCAGATGACCAAACCGCAATTATTTAGACCGTGATACGACGCGGTAGCCCCGCTTCTTTTACGGATCGACAACCCGCCGCCGCTTGCACAGCCAAATTATAGCGTCGGACGCCCGGACCATTGTCTTGTTAATTACCGTTCGCAGAAACGATTAAACAAAAAGCAACTGTTAAGCCGGTAACAGATAACATCTTTATTATCTTCAAGATATGGCCATAATTTCTTACGGTGCAGTGCGAAATATTACCTGCTAATTTTCGGTATTAATTAATGGCGAAATGTTTTACACTCTATTTAAAACCTAGATTTTTGTGCATAATGTTTCTATTTTTTTGATAAGTTTAAAACTACGGCGGGGTTGGTGGTATCTGAATTATGTAACCCATTCGTCCATATCAATGTTAATCGGGCTTCCTTTACAACAATTTTATTGGAACCCTACTAAAGTATCTAAAATATATTAATTGAAATTTATTTTATTTAATACGTTTCGAAAAAAATATTTTTTTTATTATTAGAATATATTGTACGTACTAATTTAAATTAATTTTTCTACTTAAAGAGGTCCATTCCCTACCAAGATATTTTTTCTGTAATTAAACTTGTGTAGAGATGCGCGTGAATGATGGTGAATCTAAAAGGATCTAATTACATTTGACACACATTTACATTGCTTCCAAATTCAGTAGGTTTATTGCCAAAAATGTAATAAAAATGTTCTCATCTGTGGGATTTTACAGTCGGCGTATTTCTCTTATTTTATACCAATGTGTATGTAAAGTTTATTGAACTTTGTTCTTTTCGTATTTTCAATATTAAAAAGAAGTTCCAAACGTGCAAGGATATAAAATAAAAATCATTTATTGTAAATTGTGCTTTCTGCATTAAATTATTTGAGATTTCTATATATTGACATATGCCTTCGGTAATTGCCTTTCTGCTAATCTTTCCATATCTACTTGATTCTATTGCTCCTCACCTGAAGTGCCAAAACTTACTTCCAACTCATTATTTCTTCTTTTTTAAAATTTAATTCAATCTGGTTTAGTGTCTTTGTAACCGCTTTCCTGCCATGAATATAGAAATAAATTATTATTATATAGAAATTCTACTATTTGCAAAGGTGATACAAATTTTCCTGCAGCCGATATTAGAGGTAGTACAGTATAACTATGTGTTGTAGATCTTACAGGTTGTACAACATATTCCTCCTTTATAACCTGCGTCCAGTTCCGCTCTCAACTGCGTTTCGATTTCATTAATATCGAGTTGTGGGATGCTTTAAAATTTTCTAAATTAACATTAGCATTGGCTTCTAATGCCCAGTGACGAATATCTATATCGTAAACAATCATATTTCGAACCATAGATTGTGCAAATTTGCACAACACGTATTCAGCAATTTCCACTGCGAATTCCTCCTCTTTCTAAACATTTTCCTACCTGTATAATTGCTGAAGATTTCTTACTTTTCAATTTGAATTGCACAGAAGCTAGCGATCGCCTCATTTTTTTGCCCAATCTCCAAAATTCAACGGCCTTGCTCTTATAATCGGAATCTATATTACCATCTTCAGTCCGCATATTTCTTCATATTCTTTCTCAGAATTCTCTAAATCAGAGCAGCAGCAGAACATCTTTAAATTCTAATCTATTGTCGATGTAGCTCTATTTCACGTGGATCACTTCTAGTGAATTGTTTTTCATTATGGCTATATGTAACTATCAGCAAACGGAGGTGTATTTAGAGATATATAATTTTATCTTTTCTTATTCATAATAATGGAGGCTTTCACCCTCTAAGCGTGAGGTTCCGCCAAAACGGAAAGCAACGTTTTACAATACTCGATGGGTCCTACAAATCTGACAAGTTTCAGTCCGATCGATGAGTGACACCTCAGGATGTTCGGCGTTGTGAAAAGTAAAAATATTCTGTTTGAAGGCTGTTATTCGCATAAATCATAATCCATCTTCTTCTGGAAATTCATTGTATGCTGGACAACGGATTTTGACAAACTGGTTCTTTGCACTTAATTCTTCAGGTTTTTCCTTAAGAATTTGTTCGTTTTTGTATAATTGCTTCTCTGTAAGTTCTTCTTCACTTTCACTTGATCCCAATTCAAGTTTTTTCCTTATTCTTGCTTCTCTTTAACTGCTTCTTCCCACGCTCTCCTTCTGCTCGATTTTCTTAAAAAGGAGCGTTGACATCATCCCAATACTACACATTAAATCACTTTTTGTTTAGTTTATTACAAATCTCGCCATACCTCAATCTACCATCAATAACAAGGCCAAGTTCACTGAATCAGACAGAAGAACCGATTTATTATTATCGTTTACATAAATGTTATGATCTTTTGTATCGTTTGACAAGCTAATGAGTTTAGTTTTAATGTTATTTAATACTAGCCCATTAGTCCTGCACCAGCCTTGCAATTGCACAATTTCAGTTGAAAATAATTCCGTTCTAATCTCTACACATTTACCGGACACAATATATGTTATGTCATCAGTAGAGATGAGGTGAAATTATTACTTTTTTGCAGTGACTAGACAGACTCGTGTCTATTCGTCTCATAAGAGAGGGTTGCCTACTGGTTTCCCCAAGAGTCGACAAAACACGAGTCTGTCTAGTCGTTGCAACAAAAGTAATAATTTCACCTGCCTTTGTCATCTCTAGTCATCAGCATACTGGGACAAGATAGACGCGCCGATATTCTCTTTCAGGTTGTTGCTGTAAATTAGGAAAAGTGTGGACTCGATATCGATCCCTGTGGGACACCTCACGATTGAAATAGTACTTATTCTGTTAACTTTACACCTAACTGCATAAGCTGATTGAGCACAACACGTTAAATATGATTTGAATATTTTCAACGAAAGACCTCTAAAACCATAGCTTTAAATCTTAGCGAAAAGAACACTGTGATCCACTAGATCAAATGATTTAGTAAGATGGAAAAAAATACCACAAGTAGGACTTAACTATCTAAACGTGCGTCCAGTGTTAGTGAAGTATTGCGGTCAGGGTTCTAATGTTTCACGGATTGCTCTAAAGCACCTAAATTAGTCCCCAAGAATGTCAAATTATTAAGTAAAAGTTTTATATTGCTTCTGATTTTAGTTTGATTTTACTTAACTAAAATCTGCGTTCACCTCAGCTTTCTTAATTGTTGTTTTCCTTTTAATCTCAATTGCTTTCAGTTGCGTTTTAAAAGAATTTAGATTTCTATTTTTTTGACTTCCTTGTTTGAGAGGTTTGTTGTTTTAAAGACGTCATTATATCAGCTGGTAATACCAATGGCAAACCTTAAAGATGTGAATCCAAATTTTTTATGCGCCGCCTCACTGTTCAAATAATTAAACCCGTTACAAATTCAGCGTAGAATTTTTGAATGCCCTTTTTCCATTTGTGGTTTGCACTATTGACGTGTTTTTCGCTTTGTGACCGTCTCAAACAAGTAAACCTCTATTAAGCACCAAACGCCTTACACGAGGTCACCAAGCAATAATTCTGACGAATTATTTCTTCACTCACATTTGCTACTACAACACGGTCGAACAAACCGAAATGATACCTGCAGAGAGATATTCTTTACAAGATTGTTAATTTTCGCCTTTCTTAAGCGCGTAATAAATGTTTTTACCCGTCAAATAAAAAAAAAATCGTTTATACGTGCAATATTATAAGGTTCTCCTGTAAGTTGGCGAGATAAAGCACGTGCACAATTTTTCCACTCCGCTGACATTTATTTTTCTTCAAACAACGGTAGGCCACTTTATCTCGGCAGCAAGTGTGTCGAGTAACATTTTTACCGCTCACCACGCGCAAAAATACCAGGTACCGTTTTTTTCGCTAACGAATTTTATTTGCTCACATGCAAATTAATTAAACAGACGAGACCGCCACACAGCAAATGTCACAGTTAATATCGATTCTCGCACATTCAGCATTAACCTGGGCATATAAGCACAGGTGTAATATGAATACTAAATGGATAAAGAATAAAACGTATACATAAACTTATGCTTCTTGTTGCTGATGGCTAAAGATTATTACGAAGAACTGCCAACATATACCAAGACATATTAGTATGATAATATTGCACGTGGATGGGTTACAATGATTCAAAATAAAAACGTAGGCTTCCACGGCCAGAGTCAGTTGAAACTAAACGTGTTCCGGGTTTGAACCGTGTCATGTCGTTGGTTAAAATAAAACTCGACGTTTCGACCACTATCGTATGGGGCTTCTTCAGGAGAGTGATGGCAACAGTTAGCACGGTAACTCAACGTGTGAACCACGCCAGAGGCGAAACTAACTGAGCGGGAAGCAGTTGATCACGGTAACTCAGCATGTGAACCATGGCAGAGGCGAAAACCAACTGCTCAATGATCCAGTTTGAAATAAGTAATGGAGAATAATCTTACAAAGTAACAATATGTTTTTGTAACATATGAGATATACAATTTTAATAGCAGGTGCCTTAGCTCTTTAATGAGCTTCTAATTTTCCAGTGGCCTCGGGTTCCCTTCTCCTTACCCCTCGTGTTTTGTTAGTTAAACTTATCTCCAACCAACGATAATCCCAGGAGAACTGCAATGTAACTCGCGTTTTCTCCACTTTCCTTGTGATGTAAATGCTCGGTTTTAATGTAATATTTTCCTACAAACATGTGCAGAATAAATTCTACTTTGTCTTTACAATAATTTCGCAAATTAAATATCAACCAGTTAGAAGTGGTCAAGTACGTTAGTAATATCAACATTCAACGATTGCCGAGACCCGAAATAACATAAAATATTGTCATTATCTAACCTATCGCAATTGATCGTGATATTTGAAAAATGCTCTCGTGAACAAAGAACCGAAGGGACGTTACAACAAACTTTCTTCTTAGTTAGAATTATCGTTAAGTGAAGACGTAACTTTCCAAGAAAATCCAAGTATTTTCCGAGACAGCTGTCTCAAAGATGCGTCAATCCTCTTGAATCGGAATCTTATTGTTGGACGAACCACTGCACTCTCTGCTTTGATCTGCATATGAAATCCATATTGTATTGGTTTATGTCTAGCTGGAGAAATATTCCGTTTGAAATAACACAGTAAGTGTCTGGTTTGCTACTTATCGACTCTATGATTTACGCAATAGGCGCAATTTTGCAATTCCAGAAGGTTTGACAGTGACATGATTTACCCAAGAATAAAGGCTGGAATTTAAGAATGCTAAATCTGAATTCATTAAAACATACATCAGAAAATGGCTAGAAAAATAACCAAAAAATATAAAGCTAAGCTTCGTCATGATAATTCATGGCAAACGCAACAAAAGGAGAAACAAAAATACATTAACTCACGGACATGATAATTTAAATTAACATTGTTGCGTTTACGTTTAGTACCAGCATTATATCATCAACATTGTGATTCTTTTCAAGCATATCGCACCTTTACAAGAATAGTGACCCAAGTTACCATTTTAATGTATTTATTTCCACCAAACTAAAAAATGATCAACGATTGAGAGTGCGTGAGGTTGATGAGGCTGTGGATGCCTCGATTGATCGGCTACATAACATTTTAACACCTCATTTCAATGTAAGGAAGCTTCCTGCAAGATGAATACCGCGATTGCCCACAATTATTCATCAACTTCAAAGGAATGTTTGGTGATACTAAATCGCAATCCGAATGATTTTTCACGTCGATTTATAACTGTGGACGAAACATGGATTCATCACTGCACACCGGAGACCAAAGAAGAGTCCATTGGGTTTTTCGTGGGGGACTATCGCCAAAGACGGCCAAAGCCCGTTTGTTGGTCAACAAAATCATAGTCGTGGTTTTTTGGGATGTACGCGGCATAATCCAGAAAAGGGAAAAACCATTAATGGCGAATATTATGCCACTTTATTGAATATTTTCAACAATGCTATGAAAGAAAAATGTCCGCATTTGGCGAAGAAAAAAATCTGTTTCATCAAGACAATGCGCACCCAGCGATTTCCTATTTCCGAATATAAAAAAATTGTTCGGCGAAAAAACATTTGGCTCAAAGAATGAAGTGATTGCTGAAGCAAGCACCTATTTTACAGGGTTGGAGAAATCGTATTTTTTTGAAGGGATGTAACAGGTAGAAGAACATTGGACTAAGTGTTATCGACCTCAAAGGGAATTACCCCTTATTGCAAAATAAAATGAATTCTAGACATAAAAATGCGTTTTTTCTTTCCAAGGCCAGATATTTATCGAACTCCCCTCGTAATTTAACATTTGTTTTTGCTATTCTCAATACTTTCTAGTGTGCTTATATTTATAACTTTTATTCCGATGTTCTAGTGCCACACTATTCAAATACGTGATTTAAAATAAATTTGTATGATTTGGTTCTGTTTGCTCAGTTAATTTTGAAGAATTATATTCAGTATTGTAGATATTTTAATGGTTAAAAAAAAAACATGCATTATATTTCGAAGTACTAGCTCATTTCGTTGACTAAGAAAAGAGATGTTGAATTATTTCCGACCCCATTTCTTATCTAACATCTCCATTTGCGGCTACAGCAATCGCCAATAAATTGTAGCAGCTCATCAGCCGCATTATTCCAATCAGATTTATATCTAATCTATATTCGGCAATTATTTAATTTTCAAGACAATGAGCATAATCTACTTGAATCCTTTCAGCGAGCTTTTTTCAACGAACTTCCTGGACATTTGCGTTACTTCGTAGGTTAGTTGAAACGCCGTTGAACGGGTATCCGTTTACCAGATGTAACCTACTTCAAGTAGCCTGTCGAAAATATATTAACCCACTTCAATTGTTGCCATTAGTCGCGCGACATTTGTATGAGTTGCTCGTTTTAGATGATCACGTATATGACTTATTCTCTATCTGTTGCATCTTTTTTTCTTCGAGATTATCTCCGGATGATTCGGAACGTAGAACGACATGCTATGTAAGTTTATTGTTAGTAGTTAGTGAATTGTCGAATTGTTTTTGTCCGTTGTAATTAATTATTCGACTCGAGTTATTTGAGAAACGTTTTAAGTAAAACATGTTTTAGATTAACGATTGCCTGCGCACTACAAGATAAGAATCGTAAAACTCGTAAGAGTTTTACAGTTATTTTTAGCAGCAGTGACACTGGAATGGACACATGATGCATGGAATTCCATAGTAACTGCAAGTTTTATGAGAAATATGACAAGTTATTTTAATAATCAGCTCTAAATCATTAATCTCATTTCGAGCCTATCTGAGCTCCTTTTCATACAAAGATTGTTGAATTTTCTGGAGATTTCTAATATATGTACTTGACAAATCATTAATTTAGAGAAAAAAAGCATGCTGGTAGATGTGGTGTATATTTGTATTTCCTGCTACTACTATTAACTTCTTTCGGGTTTCGCCGCGTCTCGAAACTTTCGTTAAATAAAACCTTACTATTCAGAGCCGAAACCATCAGTGGTGAGCTGCATTTAGCCAATGAGAAGATACATCTGGAGGAAGCAGTGAAGAGCCACTATGAAGAAGATTACGGAAACACAGAGAGGGATAGCGTGTTTACCATACGTAGCGAGAGTCACCGAAAAGGTAGGACGAATCCTGAGGAAACACGACATGCTAGTACGTTTCGGGACAGCAATGTCAATCCAGCAGGATAGACGAAAATCGTACAGAGATAATATATCAATGCGGGCAATGCTACGTCGGACAAACAGGAAGAGCTATCGTGGTAAAAATAAAGGAACACGAAACGGACCGAAGATTTAAAAGAATCGAGCAGTCAGCGGTGACGGAACATATACAGGAGACTGGACATAAAATGAACTTCAACAACGTAAAAGTGATAGCCACCACAAAGAATTACCGAAAAAGACTCATCGTGGAAGCCATAAAAATAGAAAAGAACAAGACCGTCAACAGAGAAGAAGGGTACCACCTTAGCAACGCGTGGAAGAGTCGACTACACAGAACCGTCACATTCAGTGGGGTTGAATGCACCAACGGCGTATATAACAAGAATATCGGACAACGGAGAATTGGTTTAGTTATCCTGAAGAAGCCGCCAGCATTAACGGCGAAACGTCGAGCGAGAGCTTTGACACACGGCGAAACCCGGAAGAAGTTAATACCAGTAGCAGTTACACCGGCCGTGAAAGCCTACGCACTGTTTTTAAAATCATTTTTTTCATTATTAAAGAGAGCGAAAAATAAACGTAAAAGATGCCGCTAACAATTACCTAAAGGTTTGGTTAATGATACTTTGTGCTTGCGCCTATTATAGTATATATAAGTGATGCAGGAAGCATATTTTTTATCACACAACAATCCCTGTAGCCTTAGAGAATGTCCACAGATTTTCAAAAACTTGAATTCATTGTGAGGAGAATATCAAGTAGGTTAAGAAGTTAAATACTAGTGCTTGCTTTGTTGCTTAAATAAAGACTAGATGCGCCAGTTTCTTCTATTAATGCAATTTTCTCGAAAAATTAAAATAGAATGGTGTAACTAGTAGTAATCAATCCAGAAAAATGAGAATGCAATCACCAATTAGCCAGAGAAAGCCGCAAAATGATATCTTTCGTCCAATAGTTGAGTGTGAGTTTCACGACCGTAATCCATTGTAGAAATGTCTTTCGGGTGATGTCGTGTAGTAAATATTTTACTTTACGTTTCGCTCACCATGCTGTCAGCTTCTTCAGAAGATTTCTAAAGACTAGAAATCTTTAGAAATCTTCTGAAGAAGCTAACAGCATGGTCAGCGAAACGTCAAGTAAAATATTTACTACACGACATTTCTACAATATCTTTCGTCGTTCCAAAGATGTTTTAATTTTTGTAAACTTTCTTGTTTTAACTCACCCTGTAAACTATAAAAGCTATAATTTAGCGCTTTCCCAAAAAACTTAAATAAAAATACACGTCGAAGGAATATTTATTAACAAAAATTACAACGAAAAATTATCCGACCTCCTAATACTTAAGACCATGATTGTAATTTAATAATCTGGACATTATTAAATTACAGTCATTGTACACCAGTTATCTGCACCTAATTATCGAAATCTACTTGCATATGCTTGGTTCAAAAACGGCTACTTGAGAAACAGACCCGATCGTTTCAACCATCTCGTTTAGATTGCTTTTGGTAACATTAATTACGGTTTTTCCCTCATTGTTTTATCTGCAGCGAGCCTACTTTTGTTAAATATTCAAGACCCGTTTTCAACGCTTTTATGTAAATTATCATTACTATGACGTACGAATTTATAGCACGTGGATATGGACACCGACGAAAATTCAATGAGAGGCATGCAATAAAAGGTGTGAAATGCACATCAAAGTACTTTTTTGGAGGTTGCTTCAAGTTTAGTGTATTCCTATGGTTTTTTTTTTAATATGTTAAATGCCATACGTGTTGATAATTTTTATTAACATCTAATAAATAGAAAATAAAACTAAGAAAACCCCACCGATTTCACCCGCCTTGCACAAGCGAAATTTCTCGAAGCCGTGGCAAAATCGCAAAAAAAGAAGCCTTTAATTACTTTTATCATTTAATTAATTGATTCTATTATTGCTTAAATTTTACTTAGAAATCAATCACTTCCTCAATATATCCATCTAAAGTTAGTATATAGATCTTTTAGAGAATTTCCGGGTTGAAACCGCCTCGTAATTGCATGAGAATGCCGACGTTTCGCTCTCAATTGCATGGAGCTTCTTCTGGGCTGCTGCATGTTGCGTCGCTGCTGTACGAAGAAGAGAGCGAAACGTCGGCATTCTCATGCTATTATGACGCGGTTTCCCAAATTCAATTCTTTAGAAGAAAACAACAACCGCGAAAGTCTACAACAATTTAGTATATAGATATTCGTTGTTCTATGAAAGGGAGTGCTTGTGACAATTTTGAATTATTTAAATAAATCAGTAGAAAACTTGTTGCTGGAAGTAAGTAGATTATTTTATACTAATTACAAGATTATTTAACTCATTATGTGATATTGTTGGCGAAGGATTATTAATATTTGAGTTGAGGTTGGGGCTATTTCCTCTGTTTGTTGTTTTTTTCTAAAAATCCAACAAACGGAGGAAATAGCCCCAACATTAACTCAAATACAAGCAAGTGTACTTTAAATGATTGAAAGAATATCTTTCTTATAACTTCTTTTAAGGAAAAAGTTGTCTATCAAGCGAAATCATGTTGCGAATTTTTCCTTATATTCTGCCTTAAACTAAATAGAATGAATTTTTGAATAAAATAGCTACGATAATTTGTGATATTAATTTATTTTAAAACTAAAAGATGCACACTCAATGGCCAGTTGCACCGACACGAATTAAAATTTAATATTGACTTACAGGTGAAATGTGACAATTGAGAAGAAAGATCGTCACATTCTGGCTGCCATTTGAACGTAACTCAAGATTAAACTTTAATTTATGTCGGTGCAACTGCCTATAGGTGCTCCTAAGGTGTAATTCCTCATACATTATCAGCACAGACGAAACAAACAAAAATATTAATTTTGCAAGAAAAATGAATCACGCTAAAATAGAGTTTCCTTGTGACACAAAAAGATTAATTAACAACGGCACAATTTTAATTAGGTACCGAATCTTAAAAGACCGGACGCTAAATCTACTTTGTTTAGATTTCGCACTTAACCTTTCTTTCTTCTTTTTCGCTGATGCTGCGTAATTACATGGCCAAAATTGGTACCGCGAAAGGAAAGTAGCAACTTTTAGAGACGCGAGCAAAAAAACTAAATTGCATAAACTTGTTGCGAGTGAACAGTGGGAAATAACTTATCGTTTAAAACCGATCTTTTTCCCACCCAGTCACTGATGTCATCTTCATGCTCGATAAAATTTTCTACGTGGAAATTATCGCGGTCACTACCGTTTATAGCGGTGTATATTTAACGTGAAGATGTAAATTTTAGATGTGCTAAACACCGCTGTTATTCAGGTGTCTGTGTGACACGTAGGTTGAAAGAAATTATTTATATTGAAATTTCGAAATAAATGTCTCGGCGTTCTAGATTACCTAGAAATCCATTTCTGGTAGCGAAGGAATGTTGAAATTAATTTTCAAGCCGGCACGCATAATAAATTAATATAGGACGTAAATAATCGACGTGTGAATTAATCATCATAAGCAGGTTGGAAATAAAACAGTAGGTTCTTCCTATCACAAATTCTTTAATTCAATTAAAAATTGCGACCACTTTCACGCTCAAAAACACATCATCAGGCTGCAATTTTTAAGAAATAAAAAAGCTTTCGTCAAATATTACAATAATTATACAAAATTAATAATTGTTACAAATTAGTTACGAACAAAGCACATTTTAAAATGAGCCTCTGGGTTGTGAGAGAAAAGACCTACGTTTTTATTTCCAACCTTAATAATAATAGTATAGGATTCGCTGGATGCAATTTATACAGATCACACTAAAGTTTTTGACAAAATAGGTCATCAAATTCTTATTAATAAATTGCTGGGATTGAGTTGGTATGCGAACATTTTTCGATGGCTACAATGTTATATATCCAACAGGTCACAATTTGTTAAGCTGAATGGTTATACATATAGGACGGTGGTTATCACATTAGGTGTCCTTCAGGAATCACAACTGGGACCATTGCTTTTCAGTCTGAATATCATATATCCACTTGGTTCAAAAATTCTTTTTTCTTCAGTAAGTTGACGATCTAAATATATTTAAAACTATTAAGTCGATTACAGATTGTGTAGGTCTGCAGTAGCAGCTAGACAAATTGTGTGAGAACTGCGTCAAATTTAGTTTTTTTTTAATTTAAAAAGAGTTTGTTTCAATTTCAATCTTCGTACATTTTGGATTCGAATATCTTAAACGGAGTTTCTAATTATAAGATTAGGGATGTTGGTGCCATGCTTAATACTGACCAGTGATCATTTTGAGTTGTCAGTAAGTGTACCAAATTGCTTCTTCTGTGTGCCTCTGGTCTCTATATTTTGGATAGATGAACTCAATAATGTCTTACGTATCTGTTGTAAGTCGTCTGTATTAGTAGGCTAGAATCCGTTTATCAGATTTCTTTGTCTAAAGCCAAGCCAACCTTTTGATAACCATTTGATTTCATGCAAGCAAAGTGCTACTTTTGCTACTTTTATATAAGCGCAGACTACTGTCGGACTTAGTATTCCTGGATAAATTGTTTAATAATAGTATTGACTGTCCAAACCTTGTTTCTTAAATTTTATTTCGTGTCTCTTTCCGGCTTACCCGTAACACGTTTATTCCACCTACCCTTTACGCCAATTCTTTCTCTCAGAACTTTCTTACTGCCAGGTTCATGCGCACTTGCAAAGAGCAATTCTGTATGCAATGCAAGCAGGGAAAAAACACACTACCCACTTCTGCCTATACAGCGTCATCGGCGTGGTTCCGAGAGTTTTTACTGCACCTTGCACCAATATTTGTTTCACAAATTCGAAACAACCTAGACATTTCTAGGCACCCTGTAGTGCCAAGCAACCCATGCCTGCCGGTTAGAAAACAACGACGATTCCCACAGGCTTACCATGATGTACAGATGAACAAAACACATCAGAAAATGCCTAAAAATAGCAACCAAAAAGTAATGTTAAAATAGCTTCTAAACCGCAGGCATGTGTTTCATGGCACTAGCACTGTCTGGCTCGTCGTTTCAAATTTGTGGAATTAATTGTGAGACAAACAGCGGTACAAGGTGGAGTAAAAACACTCTCGGAATCACGCTGATGACTCCGACTGGGCAAATATGTCCATGTGTAGCGTGTTTTTCATCTCCTTGCATTACTTTTACCGCAAACGACTCCATCCATACCACGAAGAAGCTATTTTAGCATTATGTTTCGGTTATTATTTCCAGGCATTTTCTGATGTGTTCTGCATATAGCAACTTTGTATTTTTATTAAAGATATAACTTTATTTAATAGAACTATTTTTGTCTTTGTTATAGAATAACTATCTGCAGAGATATTTAATGCACTTTCAAGGTGACACCAACAACCAGAAAATTCATATTTGGATGGAGCTACAGAGACTGAGAGAGTAGCTTGATGTAAAAACAATATCTTTAGCGTTTGAATTACTCAATTATCAGGATTTTCAATTTTCTTTTAATCTCGGAATTTATAACAAATATAAATGTTCTTTTAGGACATAAGTTGAAGTATGTAATATACTTCTGCAGGATTTTATTTGTTAAAAAATATATATAACAGGAACCAAGTACCCCGTATACCCCAGTTTTGTTATAATTTCTCTTTTTTTTTGTTTAAAAAATAAAGTCACTTTACGTGGAAGACGATAAAAATTTTTTTTCATATCAGTGGTGTAGAAACGTTACAGCAGGCTATTAAATTTAATTACGCATCTAGGGTTACTACAATACGTCAATATCATAGACCAAGATCAGAACTATTTAGGTACCGTTCAAACAATAAATTAAACGTTGAAGATTTGGGGGAAATTCCAAGCCAATTTAAACTTTACAGTTTCGTGTATAATGTTCCAAATAAAAAAAAAAAAAGAAAAAAAGACGCGTTAGCATACATAAATACAATCTTAAAAGCCTCAATTATTTCAATGCCCATCCACACTTACCACTAAACATGATCATAAAAGGATTTAACACTTCTATCTTCGTGAATTTACACCAGCTGTAAGATAAATTCTCTTTTAACGCGCACGCTATAAATTTCACAGATTGTAAAAACCTGTTATTAGTGGAAGAAAAATATACCAATTACTTCTATGTTAACATGAGTGTTGCAGTTATGTTTGTGTATGAATATGGTTAATCTAGTTCGAATACAAGGCATGATATAGTAACTGTACGGCTTACAAATATAACCCAGTATTCAATTACTGTGTCAGAAAGTTGGTACCGCTAAATGTCGTTTTAATAGGAAAAACGGAGATTTGTTTTAGAGACGATGACTAAGAACACGTAATTGGATGTCTCGTGTATGTTCTAGCGATCGGAAAAGATAAAAATTTATTGGGCTAATAAGCAAGAAACATTATAAAACTGTTAAGTTAAGAGGTGTACAGATTTCAATAGGGTCAAGGAATATATCACATTTTTGAATGAAGAACTTTGATACTCTGCAATTTTTTGAAACTTTTTCCATTTCAATTTTCTGAATAACAATAGGCTTTCACGGCTGGCGTACTGGCAATACTTATTTCCGGATTTGTTGGCCGTGGTCTAGAGCTAGTTAGGACCAACGAACATTGCACGCCAGAAAGGGAAAACACGATTTTTTTCAGGAAGGGTCAATCGACCAACGAACCGTCTTGAAGATGCCAACCGCAGTGTTTGGCGAAACGTCGACATATACTAGCTCTAGACCACAGCCAACAAGCCCGGAAGTAACTACTGTCAGTACAAACTTTCTAAATAGCATCCATAAATTGCTCTAAGAATTGGGAGAACACCTCTGTTCCTGTGCGATATCTATGCTCAGTTTGCTGAGCTTTTGAAGCGAAGTTCAGAGGTAAGTAGAAGAACCCAAAATATGCAGTCAAAAAATTTAGTTACAGGGGCTGATGAATTTGACATTTCTGAAGTTGGCTTTCTCCGGTTGTTTCTATCTTACAAATAATGTTCTTCAGCTCTTCAGCTGATGTTAATATAGTTTTCTTTTGTTTAGTGTTGGAATTTTTCTGTGTTGGCATTACTTGTAAGGAGCAACTTGTAATGTTGAAAAGAACTAACATCGTCGCCACGATTGTCTTTTTCGATATTATCATCTATGTTCTGCTCCTGTGTTTCATTGTCAGTTTCTGTTGAATCAGAGTTATCAACACATTATTCATTTCCTTTCTATGAGCTAAAAAAGTTCGCATAAACGATATCTATTTATTATATCGTCAACTCTTTCCTTTTCGCTAGTTCGGCACTTCTAATTACCTGTTTCTTAATAAATTTTCAATAACTGTTCAATAAATTTAATTTTTTTTAAGCTTTTTTGCTGCGGGAGGCACGTTTTTAACAATTGCATTTAGTTACTGACTTGGAGAAACAATAAGCTAATTTGTGAAACTTCTAATGGAAATATGGAAAAAATTGGTGTTACCTTTTTGGAATTTCTCAGACTGCGTTGCCACCATTAATGAGAAGCAAGTAGTTACTGGTAAACACCATAGTAGTACAAGAAGACATTTAGTATTGTTTTACTAATTTACCTCCATTAATATAGAAGGATCGGAAAGAAATTGCTCAAAAATACTCAAATAGCGAAATATTAAATAACGAATAGATGAAAACATGTAAATGTAGACTTAGTAAAGCTAGGTGAGTGTCATGAAATCCTTTCGAAATTTTCACAAACGAATTTCGTGTTTAGCAGAAACACCTCCAAATTATTCCTGAGCATTTAAGTAAAGTTGTACTTGCTACATGTATCTTACGTAACTGTCCTCGACATGATACGTGCTATTCATCCAAAGATAATGAAGAGAATAGGGAGACCTTCAACTTCAGTTGCATTAAAGGTTAGAAATAAATTTAAAAATTACTTCTATGGAGCCGGTTTAGTGTCTCAGCAAACGACAATAGTTGGGCAAGGCAAAAAAGAATGTCTAAGTTTATTTTAACATCACCAACGCGCACAAATCGTAAAAGTATGGTGGAAATTATGAAATTAAAGCAGCGAGCACATACAACGTTGAAATAAATCGTTTTTGGGGAAAAAAATTTCAGTCTTCAAATACTCAGTATACAGGATGTTTCACCGGAAGCAGCATCGATCGATATACGAAAGAATATACATTGGAAAATTCTGAAAACTTGCCAGTACACTAAAGCCAACATGTGCTATTGAACTGAAATATTTTTAATAACCTGATACTTCCGGTTATACCGGAAATAGCT
>CACRWG010004531.1:0-25473 GCA_902654985.2 Oryctes borbonicus
CGGAAATTAAAGATCTGCAAGTAGTTACATGTACTAGATTTATTATTGTGCATCTGGTGCAGAGAACATTTACTTCATTATTAGGACAATTGAAAAGGTCCGAAGAACCATATCTTGTAAAAAAATATGGATTTGAAAACGTTTTTATGTGAAAATTGAGGTTGGCTAGCTTACACTCTACTTTTACAACTCCTTCATTTGCTTTCTTGATTTGAATACTTTGCGAGACTAGAATGAAATCTAAAAAGAACAAAATTGATTGACAACTAGGATTCTCAAACCAGAGCAGAATATAAGAACCCAAGATCTATTTGGGCAGAGATCGAATGTGACTATATGGAAAACCTGATGAAAAGAAAGTACAATAGAAACCTGGGCAGCTCAGAGGGATGAACCATTTGCTTGTATTGGCAGGATGGGTAGTGATCAGTGCTACCTCTGAATTCGCCATTGAGGCGCATTCACCACATTTGTTACGTACCAAATGACTACGGATGTTCAGTTGTTTACTTGATTTTACGTTGCTTAAGATATATTATAAAACATAATTTTGAATACTGATTATTGATTCAGTTCCTGACTACCTATCACTAATAATAATAGTTAGTATTAATCATGCTTCAATAATTAAATGCCGACTTATGCCTAACATAATGCTAATTCTAAATATCTATTTAAACATAACGCCTGCATGGCAATAAAATAAAGAAAAAAAAAATACGCGTTGAAAAATGAAAACTGATGAGAAATAGGAGACTGAGCTCAAACGGATTAGTTAGAACAGTCCATGCTGCTAGTGATCAAAGAAAGAGGAGGACTGAGGAAGTAAAACAATAACCGAATTGACCAAATCAGTACTGAATAAGAAATAATGTAAATATTTTCACCTTCTCCAGGGTGGATGAGAGAAATAAATGGCATAGCATGTTGCCAGACATAGCACGTAGCCGCATCTGCTGAATAATAATAATAAACATTACGTTGCTAGTAATATAAATCTGTGGAATCTATAAGCAAACCAAAGTGAAAATCATCCTTTTTTTTAAATATTGATCTATGGAACGTAATGTGAGTTTCATTGTAAAAATATACCATTCTTTCGTCAATACGAGATAAAATGTCGGTCATTTGTCAAGTTGTTATCGCTTTATTGTAAGTAAGAGAATGAAAACGCAGTTTATGCCAGTTTGTGTTGGAAAATTCTACTGGGGAGCTGGAGGAAAGCCAATCTGGAACAGCACGCTGAAAGTTTTAGTAACGAAATCACCTCACGTCCATTCAACCTGACACGAGCGCATTTGGTGCATGAATATAGCCAACTACGTAATGTTCACAATCTACTTACATAATTATTAGTTATTATTAAATTTGTACATTGCTTCTGTTTCTATTCATTTTGTAAAAAAAAACTTATATCTATTTATTGGAAAGATGTGATTTTTCTGCTGGGTGAAATCGATACGGTTTCCGGTAATAATTAATTTCGGTCTGAATTTGATTTACTAAAATCCAAAAGTCGTCGTTTTAATAAAACGCATGAAAAAGTAATATGACGAAATTATTACAACAATTTAATTTATCGTGTATTTATTAAAAAATAAAAACTGTCGCACTAACCTTTGCAACTAAATCATAGTTTTTTTTTTATTAATAACGTACTATTCTTAAGCTTTTCGCCAAGATATTAGGCCATTTTTATACCTTATTCCTAGAATTATTCATTGTATCTAACTTTTGCAGTACTTATTGCTTTTTATCTTTCTTTTGTTTGCTGTTCTCCTGTAATTCACTATTACCACTATACCTTATTGCTGCAATTAACCCTTTAACTTTGTTACTACTGTCAATAATAGCCTGTGTTATCCAATTCTTCGTATATTTACCAGATTTTTCTTCCATAAATGTACACGTGATTCAGATACCAGTCGAATGTGTTAATGAAGGTCTGGAATCCCTTGTCAATGTCTGTATAGCTGTAAATATATTTTCCAATCTTCCTTCGCTAACATATATTTTAGTGCACTAAGGTTTTCGTTCTCGAACCTACAAAATTTAATATTACTTGTGCTATCAGAATCTGCCAGATTTTCCCCCCATTCTAATATTATGTTAAACTGACATGCGACATTAAAATCATCAGTTCTAACAGTACAATGATAATAATAACTTTATTGACTTGGATGTTGTCAATATGAAGACAAAAAAAAGGGAGCTTTTTTATTTCTAAAAATACAAGCACAGTTAAATTACAAAACAATTGATTTCTTTGATGTAGATTCACTTCACTAGTTCACCGGAAACGGCTCTAACTTTAATGTTTTTTTAATGAATACCCTGTGTATCTTTTTGAATTTTCGGAATCTACGAGTGATTCTGCATCTGAATTCATAATTTTGGAAAACAAATACTTCCATTTCTTTTTTAAGAGTTGGTTGAAAATCTCAGTTCAATATTGATACATGATAGCGACATTTTTGTTTGAAGTGTGCAGAACGAGTACAAAATGTCAAACATAGTTTAACAAGTACCTTATGCTATGAGTTTCTGCTTGGCGATTAACATTCTGATACATCCATTTCGTTATTAAAACAGCATGAATCAAGTGTCCCATAATGCATTTTCGATGCAATAGAAATGTAGAGAAAGCCCGAAATATTTACTACTACTAGTTAATATTAACTACACGACATCACCCGAAAGACATTTCTACAATGGATTACGGTCGTGAAAGCCTACACTCAACTATGTATATTATTGTTTCTCTTCTTTATACGAATTAGTTATTGCTACATCACAAAAGCACAAACAACGTTATTATGTTTCTAGCTGTAGGGCGACATTATGCTTATATTTCAGAATTATATTGGGAATGGCAATGTAATATTCTCACCAGAAGTAAACTACGCTTTACGTAGCCCACTTTGCAAATATGTATGTATATATATATATATATATATATATATATATATATATATAACCTAGTCTTATTCTCGTCCTGTCTAAGACCTTAATCCAATTTACTTATGCCACTTTGTATGAAATGAATATTGTTAGTACTAACAGTGTTAAGTAATGTTGAATTACAAATTCTTTTTATTTTCTTCTACTGAACGTTATTTAATTAATTCTTTTGATATGTATGTATAATATCGGATGTTGAACTAGGAGCTCATTTCCGTACAATTGATTAGTCGAGATAAAATATTGCAATTTCTTGTTACTTGTACGTTAAATAATTCGTCCAACTTTCTAAACAATTCTAAAAAGTGTGAAATCGAGTTCTTGGGCATCTTGAAATAGGTATCCAAGAGGTAAAATAGTATTGTCTCCAATTATGTTCGTTTTTCAGCGACACTTAGTGACGACAAAACAAAGCATTGTATATTTGATACATATTGACCGATATTATATTTAATTAGCTTAAATTAAGAATTTCAAGTAACTTTGACCATTTTGATACGAAGGGAGTGATACGTAAAAATCTATTTTCTGGATCAGTACTTTATCAGTTTCTACTCGACATATTCCTTTCTTTTCATTGTCACATAAAGTCTAATTAGTTTCCTTCGCTTAAATATAATAAAAAACTATTTCAATTTAGACTTAATAAGACGTTACACTAAATCGTAAACTTTACTATAGCAGTGCAGTGTGTAATTGACAGACGCCGCAGTGTCCACAGTGCTTCTAATCTTGAAACAGAACACGCGTTTGAGAATATAAACTCGAGAATTAGGCAAAGAAAAATAGCGAGAATCGTATTGTAAATGAACAAGAACAGACTTGTTTGCTACTTGGACGTGTATTAAGGATCTGCTTCGAGCCTGAGGATATATACATACATACTAGCTTTGAGCAGTAAACACAATTAGCGTTTGTTTGCAACGTTCTAATAAATCGGATTTGTACATTTATTTCAAGTATAAATAACATAAGTCTAGCGCCCTTTGCATGGCACTAATATTAAATTTTTCGAGTATACAGTTTTATCCTTATTTCCACAGGGGAAGTTTATGTTGTCATATATTATATGCAATTCTGTTTATGTTTAAATTTAATTTAATAGAAGAAACTGTAATTGAGAAAGGTTTGAAGATCCTTTTTTGATGTTTTGTTTTCTCAAAATTTTACCAATTCAGTCACCTTGTTGACATAGGGAAGATAAGCGGCAGCTGGATTAATGGTAGTGCTATCGTTCGTTAGTTTACTGGTTGGATGAAGATGTTTGTTGATGATTCTGTTAATATCCTTATTATGAACACCACTGTTGAGGGAAACCTTCCGTACATGACTTAGCTCGGTTGGAAGAATGTTGGGTTCAGAAACTGTCACCGCCCGGTGAACCAAGGTCTTTGCATTAGACCAGTTATTGAGTGTCATTGATAAATCGGAACCATGCCTTAAGCTTCAGATACGCCAAATCCGCAGCGGATTTAAAAGATTCCATGAAAATATTAGCCACGACAGGGGAGAGATGAGAGGCTATGGCAGCACCAGATAACTGTTTGTAAAATGGTCCTTGGAATGTGAAATAAGTAGAGGCGAGACATTTCTCCACGACGACTTAGACTAGCAGATTTCCCATCCCGTCCCAGCAGCTGCTGGATGATATTGATCGAATCATAAACAGAAACTTTGGTAAATAAGGATGTTACGTCGAAGCTAACTAACATATCCCCTGGTGCAATGTGATTGTTGGAGATGAATTCCATGAAATGAGCAGAGTTAAGTACATGGAAAGGGGTGATCCCCGTGTAGTTTTTGAGGATGTTGGTCAGATACTTGGAGAAGAGGTAGGTGGGATGAAGCTAACAATAGGCCTGAAAAGTGTGTCTTGCTTGTGAATCTCGGGAGACCATGCAACTGTAGCATTGCCTCTATCGGCAAAAAGAATAGTAATCTATTAATTAGATTTCAACTTCGTAAGAGCTGTTCTCTTACTTTTGGAAATGTCAGATGGAGGTTTCGCTGATTCAAGACATTTGGCCGTTTCGAAACGAATTCGGTCTGCAATAACTTTCGGAAGAGAACAGACGGACGCATTTGCATGGTTTTTTGTGCTAACTGAGAAATTTAGACCTGACAGTATGGATTCCTCATCCTTAAATAATTGGTATGATGAGAGATTTGCAATAACCTTGGAAATCTGCTTATTGGGAGGTTTCTTGGGGGTGAGTTCCTGAAATTTGCGGAAATGAGTTTCAGTGGGCAGTTTGAAAATATTGTCAGCTTATGTAGATGTGATTCTATCGAAGAAACATAAATCTTCAGGACTCAAAGTCTGTGCGAAATCAAGATAATCGAGTAAAATTGATTATAAAAGGAATCAAGCTCAAACCGGGTCTATTTGATTTGCCTACGCAAAAGAGACAAGCTAGCTCGGTGAAGGATATTGATCGGCGCAGTGGTGGTGATGTAATGTTTAAGTTTTAGGAAGTTCGGAGCGATGTTGTCGTGCGACAGTGGGAAAGAAAAGTTAGGGTACAAAGAATAATTTTGGGGCGTAGTTTAGAATAAGCTTGGGTTTTAGAAGACGTAACCTCCCCGTGAAGGTGTTTGAAATAATATCGGCTTCTACAGCCAGAGTCAGTTGATACTAAACGTGTTCCGGGTTTGGACCGTGTTATGGTTAATCGAAAACTCGACGTTTCTCCCACAATCATATGAGGCTTCTTCACGAGAGGGAAAAGTGGTAGGTCACAGTTAGCACGGTAACTCAACATGTAAACTACGCCAGAAGCGAAACTAACTGAGCGGGAACCAGTTCAAGAATTGGCATTTTTTCAATTAATTACGTCGAGAAATACCATTTCAGGATATGTCAGATCTGCAATATAAAGTATCGACGGAAGCAAAATTATGTTAATCGCCATTTATTGTTTTATTAATTAATATGGTCCAAACTATTGAGTTAACCATTATTCCTGCCCTGACATTAATTGTTTGTGGCATTTATGTATGTCCTTTTCTTCCAGTGTGGGAGTATTAATCGCACCAGTGTCGTACATTGTGTTTATTTACATCTTTATTTAAGTAAAAGTACACGCATCGCTGAAGTAATTTTTTGACAAAAATTCAATTTACATGCTACTTATGCTACTCCATATCTCCACTTTATATAGGTGGAAATTATGCAGCTTTGTAGTTTTGCTTACCGATAAGTAAGAAAATCTAACGGATGCTGCAACCTGACACAAAGAACTGATCGAATTCATGGCAAAATTTCAAATTACAATCTCCACCATTTCATTTACTACCTTACTAGAAGCACGCCTTTTCGAGTTCACTACCAATCCAGTTCCTTCAAATTTCTGTACGTAAACCAACTTAATCAAAAGAGGGTCATTTAATTTAAAATTTTAAACGACAAATATATTGTTCCTTCTATTAGAAAACACACTCATATAACTCCCTGGGCGCCTTTAAATGACTTCAATAATTTTAATACATACTTTTGCCTATTTTTGATAAATAAAATTAAATACATTGAATTTTACGCGTTAAACTATGTGCAACTACAAAAAGAAAAAAATATATATTCCTTACGTTACTGATTATAGTTTTATAATTTTAGCACGCCAAATATGACATCGATTGTAATTTATATTTTATACACTACAAAGTATGTTTTATTTTAAAACTCCTGAAAGTAAAACATTCATCAGTCTTCAGGTATTAAAAAATTCGTTTTTGTTCCTCGAGAAAGACACTTCAAGTTTCAATTGGATAATTTGCATCTAACTTTAGGAATAAATTCAATACTATTTCGTACATTTCTTACATTTCGTAAATCTAACACCGACCAACTTCATTTCGTAAAATTCGTAATTTGTTGGCCGTTTTACTGAAAATTTTCATCAGTATCTTTGTCCAGCAGTGAAAATAGTGAAAAATATCAAAAGCTATAGCAAGAATTACTATGTTGAAATTTTAGTTTGCTATAATACATCTCTATTATGTGCTTTAGTATCGTTTAAAATTATTAAAAGAGATAAGCATTTCTGTTTTAATATACTGGCCGCAACTAAAAGGGCATCACCAAAATTTAAAAAAATATATATTTGCTACTTATAAACATGTAAATGAATGATAATTCAACAAAAGAAAGGTAAATAAGGCTCGTCCAGCGCGTCTATGCTTAGATGTTAAAGGTTATCTCAATAAAGGCCGGTAGTTACAGAACCCCACATGCACTTTTCGTTCGTAAACTGTCCATAATGATGTTCTACGACCGATAGCGTTCCCCCATTACCACGCTAAAAATGTCACCGACTGAAATCATTGTTGCACAACCAACTTCAAAAGAATATCTTCTCGAGGGGTGATTCTTCTGGGTGCGCCTGGACCTACTCTGCGTGCTTTACCTTGATTTGCAATCCACAGATCGCAACCGTAATACAGTCGAATGATTTTGATTAAGTTTCCGCGTGATTTTCCGAAAAATAAGGCCGCCTTCGTATATCTCAATAATGCGGCTACGTTCCCAGGGAGTTAATTGCTTATAAGACTCAAGTTCTCATCTGCGAGGCATCACTCACGATTGCTTTAAACATAGTGCACGCATTTTACTCATTGTTGTACATTTGAATTGCAACTATCGGATTCTAGCATGTGTTTCTGCAAAAACGCTTATAAACGCTGGAAAACAAGCTAGACCAATGCAATAAGACAAATATTCGTTTAACTTGACCTTCAGAAATACATTTACAAAGTTTTAACAAAATGCTCCGACAATTCAGTGTATTTTAAGTAGCAGCCAGTGTATAATTTCTCTGTATGTCCTCGTGCAAAATAATTTAGAATCAAGATAGTAACAGGACAACTGACAAATTAACGACTGTATTTGCAAGTTCTTTAATATACCTACCTATATTAAACGACTAAATTAAACCAGATCTATAGCAGAAAGACGACGGAAAGTCCTTTATTTTTTTTTTATATGCTTACTTAGTAACCGTATGGATTACTTTGATCTGTCAGAATTAGTTTTCTTTTCATCTCGTCGGGTGCCACATTTCATTACATTTAGTCAAACAAATTTCAATTCACACTAGGAATACTCTTTTTAGATTATTTAGATATTGTCTTAATTTTAAAGAACTGCTGTGTGTCTTATTATAAACGGGTGTGGTATGATTAATATTAGGCAGTATCGATATTTTTTGCTATGGATAGCACTGTGGATACTCTGGATAGTTTTCGATAGTGCTACCGATAGCCCCAGCGTTTGCCTTTTCATAAATATAGTGGTGCTCCATCAAAAATAAGTGCACCAGTTTAGGAGTTTAATGTAATGAAGTGAAAGACAAAATTCTAAAATATACTTAATGAGTATGGTATAGGTTTAGTTGATTAACCGGCACCGCCACCACATACGTCACGTGGTGTAAATACAATTCTACTTACGTGAGGACACTAGTACTTACAATTATGTTTTCCTACAAGTTTCCTTACCTATAATCTAGAACTGACCAACTACCTATCTATCAACCTCAATATTCCCGTTTCCGTGTGCAGTTCCATAGCCTACAATTATGTCAATAAGTTGCGCAAGAAAGGTCGACTTCAACCCACACTTATTTGCAAAACCCGTTCCTAAAGGAAACTTCCATTAAGATGGAATGGGCGATATATACAGCGTGTCCGGCTGGTATGTCGACGGAAGATAACTCCTTTCCTGAGCAATTTAGAGGAAAAGTTTTCGAATAACAAATGTTCGGAAACAAGTTCCGCATAATATAAAATTATAGCCGCATATATAAGCTGTTAGTTTCTGCTGCAAGCAATACAAGCTTGTTTTTCTTAAATGGAACGCCCTGCGTATTACTGCGTTTGGATGTCTTATTACAACCCATGTTAACGTTCTTTGGGACTCCTTATACCTATCTAGATTAGTTTTTGGAATAATTTGAAATTTTTGCGAATAGGATGTTACAAAAGAAATGGTGAAAACTATCATGTGTGCTTTTATAATACTACAGAAAACAAAAATTATGTAAACACATGTCCCGTTTTTAACCATTATCTAGTTAGAAACGGTTTATTTTTGCAATTAGGTTTCCAGGCCTTTAGGTTTGTGGTCCTTACTACATATTTCCATAATATTCTACATACTTAGAAAAGGAAATAAACCATGGGAAGACCAGGGAGATTTCGAAGGAGGCATACTGCTTACTATCGATTTTGAAATATTGAGCAAATTACTTAAGAAAAGATGCCAGCTAAATAATTTTGACAAAATATAAAACTAGTTTTTTTCATAAGCTTACTTGACTTGTTCTAGTTGCATCACATATTCTATGGTGGTAACATGGTGTTCCAATTCTGCAATATTTTGCGGACAGAAGTGGTAAACTCTGTTTTTAAAATGGCCCCGTAAGAAAAAATTCAGTGGTGACAGCTTTTCTCCTTCCTATCCAACAATTTGTAAAAATTTCATTTAAATAACTGCTACTAACATCGAAGTGATAATGAGTCCATGTCCCATCTTGCTGCTACTACACATCAAAATTTGGATTACTGTCTATTAGTTCTTCTTCAACCTCCTCATCATTAGGAAATAGTAGTCCAAGAGGCGGAATAATTTGATTCTGCAATAACTCTATAAAAATTCTAGGATTTCGCCAAACAACTTTATATAAAATATTTTTTCATATAACGTAGTATAGCAACTGTAGACGCATTAATTCACATAATTTTAGCAAGCTGTATGCACGTTTAACGAGTAAGCAAAACATTAAATATTTCTTTTACGCACCATTCCATAACAGAATAGGTGCGTTCAACTAAACTACCCTTCTATGCATCACAATATCAGCAAAACCATCACCTATTTTAATTCGTTATGATTTATTGAGTTCAAGGGCAAGAAGCACATTGTTTATCTTTGATACTTATTCAACTTATGAAGGCGTATGTTATCTATAATTAATTGTCGACTATGACAATAGATAACGCAGAATTTGTAAGTGTTATAACCGAAACCGTTCTCCCCTAATTGCTACCTCAGCTACCGAGCTAACAAAGATGATAAAGCTAATTTAGCTGTAATTATATACATGTATACTCTGGCTTCATCTAAGACTAATCCACCTAGATTACAAGCGAATATCCGAACTCACATCATAACCACAAAACTTAAGATTTGTACTTCAAGTTTAAATAATGTATTACAACGTGTTATAACAAATAAGTCCCAAGAGTCCCAAGAAATTCTGTTTCATTTCCTAACGTAGTCTTATTATAAGTCTACACACTACTAACGATGCTCCCGTCCCTTTACAGTACTTGAGATATTGTCTTGCAAACTAGACATTTATGAATATAATGGCCTCCTCATTCCATGAAAATTACTATGGTCTGACCAAAGCTTGCTATGAAAACAGGAAAAAGTAGCTGGGGGCCAGCTGATGAAGAAGCTGGGTGGTTTAGCAATTCGTGAATTTTTACTAGTGCAAACACTAATGTGTTAGATATCTTGGCGAAACAAAGCTTTCTTTCTCTTCAAATGCGGCAGTTTTTTCGCCTTCTACTTCTACTTATAGATTGTAATGATGCCTAGTATGCCGCGGTCATTATTTTCAAAGATAGTGGATTAATACGACTCCATAATCATCCCAAAAACAGTCGTGTGATCTGTGCCTTTGAAAATGTACATAAGAATGCGTCTTTAGTCCTAAATGACAAGCGCGGTTAGCTCTATCATGCCTGAATCTTCAATCAGTATATGACAAACAAATTTTTTCGAGAGACCATAGCTACTGCTATCTTTCTGACTGGTGAACTTTTGATGTTACTGGCAGTGATAACGGTTTTTGGCGGCCGTGAATGTTTATCGTCAACTGTATTGGTACGACCACGTCTAAATTCAGCTGCGAAAATTTCACTATAGCAAATGATGATGCAGAGTTTCCATAAACAGCATCCATTTTAGCTTTAATTTGCGTAGACGTATTGTCTTTCAAATACACAGCACAATATTGGTTCTCTTATTTATATTACTTATTCTTAATTATATTACCGGAATATTATTTTTGACGGGCAATGCCATCTTCTAGTTCGGGCTTGAAATGTTTCAACTACCCTTATTAGAGTCTTTAACAATGCTACTATGTTATACTTCCACAGTTTCCACACCTACTATCAAAAATTGTCTCAGAATATTGACTCCGACATCGGTTAAATAATTCATTTTCTGTTCTAACTTGGATTCGTCTTGAAGCAAGTCACCCTTTTGATACACTACCGATCGCATTTCTTCCGTTTGAAGGCAAATAATCAACTCTAATAGCAGTGAACATCGCTTGTTCTCCCACTAGATCTCTGGTAACGCATACTCGTTGTATCTATCACCAATCAGTTAGAGAAAGATTAAGTTACAGTTCGGTTCGTCTATTACAGCAAATTTCACTTGCGTAAATTGAGATAAACTAACAAGTATGACACGAAAGCGTAAAATAAAAACATGCAAACTTTATAATTTAGCAAAGGAAATGCTAATTGATGAAATATTAAATGAAGAACTGTGGTGCGTACAGTTAATTTCGGTCTGGTGTATTAGCGAACGTTATTATTAAAGTACCGTAGTTGAAATGCTGTAAATTTACCTAGCAGTGGTTTCATTGTTTAGTTTGCGATTTGAAGATCATATTTACAAAGAACTCCACCTTTTTCAGATTAAAAGCAGCAACATAATGGTAATGGTAAACCGTATAACAATAAACAATTTAATGATGGATTTAATATACCTCTCTTAAATTTAATATTACTAATGCATTGTTTCTCTCTTGCTAAAATACCTACCACATTACAACTCTAAATTGCTTTAACATATCTAATACACTAGTAAATTCCACGATCCAATTTACTGTAGTAATGCTTCTTCTAGATGAACCTGGAATTCTCTCGGAAGTAGCATTGCTCCCAATTAAAGTTTCTATACAACTATAATCGATTGAAATTGGCCTCTACTTACACATAAAAGTGTTCTCCGACTTTCGACATAAGTCGGATTATAATGTCCATCTAGTACTATAGTAAATTAGCAAATAGCGTTCTGAAATGGGAATTATAAACCCGTTTTGCTGTAAGAAATAATAATATTTATTGTCAGTCATTCAAGGAACTGCACTATTGTGAGTTTAAGTATATGTAACAAGGTTTCTCGTGGAAAATAAATAACTGACTACATTTATATCATTTTTTGCAGAAAATATTTGAATTGCTATTTAATAAAATTGAGGATGGCGTCACATGCTAAAAAGGGTACAATATGTAAATAAAATAAAATATATGATAAAATGTGTAAAACAAGTATACAGTGTAAAAGACATCTTAGTCCATAAGCATATAAAAATAAATTACTATAAAGAAGTAGTGTTAAATACACTTTCTTCTTTTATTTTTGATTTTATTTTATTTGCTTGTTAGATTCTAAGTACAGAAACGTCCATAATGTACTATTTTTCTTGTAACATACATTGTACATATTGTCTACGATTCATTGCAATATTTTCCCTGTAACGACTTGTATATTTTATTTCCGTTCGAGTTTCGTCCCTTTTCTAAGAAGTTATTATGATTTGACCATGTTCGTAGAACTTAAGAAATCGTATGTAACATGCATTATTATTTCAATTCCCTTATTTTAGCTATACGCCATATGGACACATTTGGTTATGTATGTACCTATATACATATCTATGTACTGCAGGGGATGCTGCATTTCAATTTTTCACAGAAGATTCTACTCTCAACTCTCTTAGCAATCAGACGTAACATTAAGCAATCAATATATGTACTTAATCATTAGCAAGCAGAAATAAAGTTAGTAATAGCAACTTCAGTGGTTTTCTTCCGAGTACACACACACGAACCAATCAATTTAAATGTTTTTACGTAACAGTAG
The DNA here is from genome assembly GCA_902654985.2 of Oryctes borbonicus. NCBI lineage: Eukaryota > Metazoa > Arthropoda > Insecta > Coleoptera > Scarabaeidae > Oryctes > Oryctes borbonicus. The sequence goes on from CACRWG010004531.1 coordinate 12,908, forward strand.
GCTAAGTATCATAGATATCCTTTTTAAGATACTTGTCGAGAGTCTATATAACTTTTGTCTATAGCTCTTGGCGAAGCATTTTCTTAAACATGGTAATGTTTAACCACTTCAGAAGAAATTGTCAATATTGTCAATGTCTGAAATCCCTAGTAGCACAGTTGGTTAACTGATGGTCGGCTTTCAGTTGGTACATACGGTCGGTGCAATATCAGTGACGGTTGGCCACGGTCGGTAGAGTGTCAGTAAATATACAGAACCAATGGTACTGTATCGACTGACTCTAGGACAGTAACGTTAGTCTACAATCGGGAAATGATGCTTGGCAATAAACACTTAAGTGACGACGTTGAACCAATTCAGTGGGTGCAGTGTCGATTGAAGATCGGTTGCCAAACGTTGTAATAATAAGAAGAAACTTTGGAATGAGATTAATGCCTTCCAATTTCTTCCCGTTCCAAAATGTTACACGCGCAGATGTGCATTCATTTAATAGAATTAGAAGTAAAAGAAGCTGTTGTTGAGCTTAAATATACTCACCGGTACTGTTTCACTATTACGATTATATAGTTCACATATTTAATTGTTGTATCGACCGCGGAGTATTTCCTCAAGCGCGGAAAGAATCTTTGATTGTTCCATTACCAAAGGCCCCATATGTAAACGAAATGAAAGTGAAGAAGATAAGAAGAATGCATTTGTTTCTTGAGACTGCAATAAAGCCTACGACATGGTTAATTGTGACATATTATATTCTATTTTGCAATCATTCGGCAGCGTCCTATTTCTCGGGCTGTATTCAAAGAGTTAAATACAATAATAAACTCTTAGTCCCTTATTTTTCTCAATTTATGCCTCTGCCTTTCCCCTTGTTAGAAATTGTAACTGCCATCTGTATGCAGATGATATATAGCTGTATTTGTCGTTTAATCCTTCTGAACTTGCCGAATCGCAACAACTGATTAACGATGATCTCGAAAAGCTTAGTACTTACGCTGAACAACATCAATTATGCCTGTAAGACTCAAGTTATTGTTTTTGGCTCTAAAAGCAACTGTAAACAAGGAATTCTTGGACGTCTGTGTTCAGTCTGAGCATATTCAATCTAAGAAATGCATCAGGAACTTAAGTTTATATATGGATCCATCACTGTGTTTTAATTTTAATACTAGTTTCATAACCAAAAAATCATTTGTTGCTCTGAAAACTATTTTCATTCACAGGCACATGTTTGACAAGCAAACGAGGCACTTGCTGTTAGAAATGCTTGTACTTTCCAATTTTAATTACGGTGCGTTATTTACTCCTTTTGTTTGATCCAGAAAGACTTTCAGAGAATACAGCGTATACAAAACTGTTGCGTGCGTTTCATGCACTCTCTTTCGAGGGGCACTGCGACGTCATATGTTCTCCGAAGCGGTAGATCTTTCAAGATAAGGGATCGTAGCCTTCTGCATAGCATACTGTTCTATCATAAGATCGCTAGCTGCAGGGAACTACATTATCTGTGCAGTAGGATGCATCATAGACACACCCATCATAGAATTAATGTTCGTCGCAAGCATCTCCTGCTTATTCTAAGGCACAGAGAGGAGTCATTCAAGTGCAGCTTTTCTTACAATGTCGCGTGTCGCATTAATAAGCATGTTCTCTCTAATGATAATAGATTCCTGTCTAGAACTCGTCCCGAAGCTGCGCCGCAAGAGCCTTTTCTTAACGTGTAATTAGTTATTCAAGAGAGAAGCTTAGGAGTTCTCTTTAGGTACAGAAATATATTGTACATTTTACCTATACTTAGAAATGAGTATATATGTGCATTAGAATGAATAGCAGGATTCTTACGTAATATTATTCACGTACAATTAGCGTCGGTACTGTTTCTTTTGTTTTTTTTTTCTCTCGTTTTTTACGTACATATTAATATCTTTGTTAAGAAATTTTGTTATTACTACGTTTTTTAGTTTTAAGGCTTTAAGATAGGGTTTTAAGTTATGGAGCCTGTAAGACAATATATGCATTAAAATTACAGTACATAAAGTGTTGGTTTCGACACTTCCCCAGTTTTTAATTATTTTTATTTTCTATTCCGTGTTCATTTAACAGCATAGCTGATATTTTCTCTAAAGTTAGTATCTATATGTTAATTTTCGTTTCGTTAATTTAAGAAATCAATACTTAATTTTTCAATTGTCATCTGTGTGATCATGTGTATCTTAAAGGGACCTAAAACCAAAAAAAGGATATATTTAAAAACAAACAATATTGGAGAGAAAACAGTCTAAGATAGAAATAATATTGGAACCGCACTTGGTCATAAAAAATACAAATTATTTTCACTATCATTTGCAATACGTTTTCCCAACGTTTACTTTACATATGTAGCTCATTCTGTGCTGATAAGCTTATCGTTTGCTGTTTTTTCATGTCAAAAGGATTGAACAGGGTAAAAGCCGATAGTTGCTATCAAACATATTCTCGAGTTAAGAAAAAAAAATCTTTCGACTCCAAAGAAAGAACACGAATAGATAAGAACGAAATGTGCGAAGATATTATGCACTTACGCGCGTTGAATTCTTTTTCTATTTCTGATATCCTATAAACGTCATTCACCTTTATTGAAAATGATTGCCTTATTTAAAAATTATAAAACCGGTGTCGTAGAAAGGAAAATACGAGAACCTCTTTAACAATGCCATAACAATAAAATCAGATTATATCTCAGTTTAACGGTTAGCAAAAAGGTTAAATTTTCTTCTAGGGATTGCGCGAAACGATTCGAAGAGATGGAAATCGGATCTATGCGTATGTTAAGGCCGTGTTGCTCTCACGCAATGATCATTCCGTCACATATGTTTGGAGTGATAGATACGTAGTTATCGTTCGGACCTTCAAGCATATATAGCACAGAGGAAAACGTATATATAATTTTGTCCAACAAATCTATATTCTGTTAGGAATGCCTCTGGCTTGTATATTCGTAAAACAATAATTTTTTAGTAGAGATAGCTAATTTCTAAGTTTTCTTTTATTGAAAAATTGTAACCAAGTATATGAGCACTATTAATTATGACACATTATTTTAGAGAATAGTTATATATACACTTTTTTGATTAAATGCTATACGATATGCATGAAGTTATACCAATAATATTACTATATAATAACGTAGGCTTCCACGGCCAGAGTCAGTTAAAACTAAACGTGCTCCGGGTTCGGACCGTGTCGTGGTTAAACGAAAACTCGACGTTTCCACCACAATCATATGGGGTTTCTTCAAGAGGAAAAGGTGATAGGCAACCATACGCGAAGCTAACTGAGCGGGAAGCAGTTGATCACGTAGCTCAGGATATGAACCAAGCCAAAGGCAGCTGATTCTCGCCTCTGGCGCGGTTCACAAGCCGAGGTACCGTGATCAACCGCCTCTCCCTCAGTTAGTTTCACCCTTGGCGTGGTTTATACGTTGAATTACCGTGCTAACTGTTGCGTACCACCTTTCCCTTTCCTTAAGAAACCCCATATGATTGTGGGCGAAACGTCGAGGAAAACTCCGAATGTTGCAATGAGATTACTAATTGCTTTTTACATGTTTTCGAAGCTTAGTATAATCATTTAAAAGGCACAATAAAATATAATAATGTTTGCTGCTACATTAGGTGCCACAATATAGACTGCTCGTGTATTCAATCATATCGATGCGAAGCTTACGAACCTTTTTTTCACTGTGTATTGTGTTGTGCTGTTTGTGATTTTTTAGTACGTACGATGTAATAACACCTTTTATCTTGGATTTCGTTTCATTATATTTGCTATAGTTTACCTACAATTATTATTTCAAAGCTCCATTATGAAATTACATTTCGTTATTGTTACACGTTGTTTCAATTTATTTACGCATAATGAACCTCTTTTAATTATACACATCGTTAAAAATCCCCCCTTCCACTTTTCGAGAGAGTCTTTCTTTAGCTGATACGTATGTAGCATCGGTGGTACATGTAGCACTAAATTTTCTCTCCACTTTGTTGGAAAACCGTTCCAGAATCTAAGGCTATATATGCACCGAATCAAGTACCGTACCGTTTTCCATCGTAAAATTCACCTGTTGGGAAATTCTTTGGTACCGAGCTAAATGCTAACGTCAAAACTGAAACGGCACTTACGTGATGGCGTATTCACGTAAGTGCCGTTTCAGTTTTCTGACTTGAATTGGGCTTTATTAAAATTATCATCTCGTTTGGGACCAATTATCTATCTATCCCCAAGAAATCGTGTAAGCAACCCAAAGTTGCTGAGTACTAACTGCATACACAGAGAAGAACCAATTAAGGTATTTCAGCTAAATACAGTGGCGTACGGTCGAGCCGCCGCGCTGTTCTTAGCCATTAGATCATTTATGTTAAAGGAAGGACGGATCAAAAAATTAAAATTAACCAAAGCTTACATTACCTTGTTTATTTGCTTGGTGAGCCGAGCAGTACATGTCAAAATTATTGGCCGAAGTTTTTTTGATGGCTATTAGACGTTTTGTTGCCGAAGAACTAAATCAGCCCATATTTACTCGAATAACAGGACAAATTTTGTTGAAATAAACAACAATCTACTGGAATTTGCAAGTTTTCTTGATACTTGTAAAACTTTTCTAATTCAGCAATATATATAACGTGGCACTTCATACTACACACTCGCCACATTTTGGCATGTGAGAGGCCGGGGTGAAGTGTTAAACGCCATCTACGTCGTACAATGGAAAATGTAATTTTTATCTTGGAAGAATTTTGCACAATCACAGCACAAATAGAATCAATACTAAATTCTCGACCTATATCTTCATTATCATTTATTATATAAATATGGACATATTCAGCAAATCACAGAACATTTTTGGAGTTGTACTTTTTTATTCCGTTGAAGTAGATGCCTTCAAGGTCGGGGGCATGTTTGTAACTGTTTGGTTTAAATTACCGGTCGAAATTAATTTGTTATATCTTTAAAAAACTGTACATATTATTACCTACATTACCGACACAAAACATAGTGTGTGCAAAAATAGTCGCATAATCTCTACATTACATTAAGAAGGTTTATAGTTCCACAAACAAATCGAGTTTTATTCATTTATGGTAATACTACTTCACCTCTTACTATCGCCTCCTCAAATAACGTCCTTAATATGGTTTAAATAAATACATTTCAAACTACAATGCTGTTTTTATTGCAACTATTGCGTTTACTGCCTAACCTCCCAAATCTCCTACAATTCAAAAGAAACATTTAGTAAGATGCCTATCCAGAAGTAAGTATAGACCATGATATTTAGGATAAATTACGTATATAGGAAGTCTCATTATGTTTATTATGTTTAATGTAACATTCAAGCATTGTAGAAGTATTGGTATGTGGTAGGTATCCCAAACTAAATTATAACAATATATCTAAACGGCAACACTTTTATTTTAGGCAATCATTTTCATGATAAATCTTTGCGTTTTCAACTTAACAACCCATCATCTGCCCTTGCCAAGGCACACGACCAGGAAACTTCCGAAAGGGTGTTTGGAATGCCGCCTCTTTCACGTAAACTTAAAATTTCCGTTTCTTTTTGCATATAAGAAATTTTCATTCTTGTATTTATAACATCTTTGACTCTACAAATTTAATAACATTGTTTTTTCTTACTTTCCATGTTTTAATAACTGATAAGTTCCATTGAATTGAATACAAATGGTACCATCAAAATTTCAATACCTCACATAACAAAATTTGTGTGGGTGAGAATCTTCATGGTGTATCTTGATCAATTGCGACAGGTAGTGAGATTTCGCAACGATCAGTATTACGTGAATTAAAAATAAAACAAGAACTCAATCAAGGTGACTGTGATCGCCTAATGCAGTTTTGTAATATAATGCACGATTGATGCAACCGTAAGCCACGCTTCATTTAAATTCTCTTCTTGGACGATGCCTCTTTCCACTTTTATTAACAAAACTTGTACTTTCGATTCTTTAAATTTATTACTTTTATTCGAAAATTCTGTTATGTATAGTAAAATCATCTATCAAAAATAAAAAAAAAATCGGGAGTCTTCAAAAAATGTCGATTACGTCATCGACATTTCGATATCGAAGACGTGGAAAAAACTTAATATTTTTATTTTTTTGAAATAAATTTCGTAATTTTTCAGCGCACAGTATAGAAAAAATTAAAAATTTCCCTACATTCCCTAATCATATTGTTACCACCTTTTTTTTTTTACTCTCAAAAAAATAAAATACCCATTACTTATAACTGTTTTTCATTTTTTACCTCTTATATCTACTTTTCAAATGATTATCATAAGTTGATGTTGTAATTTGTGTAACTATTGTTAGAAAAATCGTAAAAAAAAATTTTACGTAATATAACATTAAATATTTCTCCGGCTGAAACACTTTTTTCGTCATCTAAACCACTGTTTGTATGTGGTCAACAATTTCACACAAATCCCGTAAGCACAACGAAGTGTTTTGCAATTTTTTTATTGTGTCGCCTACTGGAACGTAATTGTCGTTAATAGTTTTTAAATCTGCTGCAACTTGAGGATTTTGGAATTGCATTTGACGTAGCTTTATTGCAGCTGCTTCTTTAGCATCCAGTTGTAAAATCATTAATTCGATCTTTTCAAAATGTTGAAAATAATAGAATGCTGCTTCTAACCATGTACCTCATAGCGTAAGAAGAATTGGCGGCGGTGGTTCCGGTATGTCAGGACACTGTGAACGAAGTAGCCGAATACGTTTTTTCGGTGATTTGAGAAAATCCGCATTCGTCTATGCTATTAGTTTATCCACATCGGTATAACATTTTCGTCTAATGTCTGTTACAAGGTGTAAAGCATGAAGTAGACATGTTATGTGCAGCAAATTCAGTTGAACAGTTTTGAATAATTGACCTGTCCAAAGCATAACCGCGGCAGCATCGGTACCCATCATTAACAATTGCTTTGACGGAATTTCAAAGTTGTCTAGTGTTCTAACTAATATAGTATGGGCGGTATATTGCACGCACTTAAGATCATCGTTAAATCACATAGAAATTCTTCATAGGGTCTCCTTCCGGTTTTTTTTTTTAATTTGTGTGTTGCGCTATTTACCTTGCTTACTTATATTATTTTCATATATATGGTTTCCAACATAATAAACTTTTATAGCAAACTAAACACCTGATTTATTTATCATTTTACATTAAATCTGGCAATTGCAATAAATACACGTTTACCCTATTAGCAAACAGACAAGTTGATGCATTTGTACGCATTTTCAATATTTCCAATGCCTTCCGCTAAATTCCGACACTTATCAACTTCGCACTGCGATATGTATTAAACATAGCACACAGCATAGAAGGCCGAGAAGTGCCGACCTGTAACGAAGCAGCTTTGTATCCCCCAACCTCCCGCGGTTAAACACCACTGGAAAGCAAACGGGAATGTTGCGCTCTAATAATAAAGTAAGTACTAAGCCTGCAGAAGCGAGTACACTTTCCGTGCGCTTCACTAAATTAGCAGAGACTACACAGACTCGTGTTTTGTGGAGTCTTAGAGAAACCTGTACGCAACACGAACCCATTCTAATGAGACGAATAAACACGTCTGTCTAGTCTCTGCTATTTAAGTGAAGCTCAACTCGTTTTTGCGAGCTTTTTTATTACATTAACTGAAAATATTGACCTATCATTTATACAGTGGACAAACATCCAGAATTCCAGAAGATTGGACCCCCCCTTTAAAAATAACGCAAATGGTAAAGAAATTCGCAAAATGATATATTTTAAAAACTAAATAGAGTTAACTCAAAAACAAAAGATGGACACATACGGATAATTCGGATTAATATTCAATAATCTATATAATATGATTTATTTTTAAATTTTCCAGTCTTTTATTCGAAGATTTTCATCCATCATCAAAAAATATATTAAAATCTCTATATTAAAATATTGATCGTAGACGGGAATTGAGTTATGGATTGGTCGTCTCGAATAAAACTCTCGCGAACTGTCGGGGACAAAGAGAATTTAATGATTATATTTATGTTGGTTATAGCTGCGGCGATAACTGTTATCCAGAGTTCTATCCGCAGCTCGGAGCATTCTGTTTTAAAGGGTGTCAGATTCGATCAATTATATGACACATGTATGCCGCCGTATATGATGTATTGAGTTCTATCATATCGCAAAGTGTAACCTCCAACAATGAACAATAATATCGGATAATGTGCCGTCAATAAACAGATAATATATGTAGTTGGGCATTGATGACTTAATATCAATAAATCTTCACCTGTTCCTGTTCATTTCTATATTAGCAAAGAGGAGTTATCTACACATATTGTTTGTAACTTCTATTGTGGATTAACATAAGACTTGAAATCATTTAATCAATACCACCAAGTTTGTATTGGAATCAAGCGAGATTTAGAAGACGCTTAATTACTTTTATACTTCCTAAATTAGTCCAATGCTTTTTTAGTGTTTGAGTCAACTCAATCCGTAGATATCAAACTAAATGTAGAAATAGCAAAATAAATCGTATCAACATGTAAAGTAAGTTAAAAATAAATATCCAAAAATAACCGCATTTAAACGATGCACACTTCTTAAAAACAACTGCTTCTTCTTTAAAAGATACTGGATTATAAGGACGTGTAACTGTGAAAACCACCGCTAAAATAGGCTAATAAAGCAAAAAGATTCAGATAAGACTGACGAGTCTAAATTGCAACTGTTTGGATTCAACAGATGTTAGTATGTAATATGCGTCAGTAAATTTATGTAGTACTATGAAGCATGGAGGCGGCAGCATTTTGGTATGGGAACGAATCCTATCAAAAAGTATTGGCAATTTCATTAAAATCGTAGGTTTAAGTTTGCGGCAAATACTAGAACATGACGCCATACCTTTCGATAGCGACGAATAGGTAATAATCTTATTCTGCAACAAGAAAACTATCTTAACCACACTTCTAGATTAGTAAAATAATATTTGATTCAAAAACAATAAGTTTGAGTGCGTTGAGTACAATGATATTGCTTCCCATAAAATGTGAAACAATAAAACATCATACCAAATATTTAAAAAACTACAAATGTTTTGAAGAGAGGATTGTATTTCTTTTTTAGTTTATATAGTGCAATGATGTTGCGTTTGTTGTATTACCTTAACTGTATATAATTTGTAAATACTAAATAATGAAATTAATCTATGGAATGCGCCTTGCACGCATTCTAATTGTTACCCTCCGTCAGTCGCTCTCAGTCCACCCTCATTTTGCCGACGGTGAATTACAAATACTACATCTTCGGATTCCTCTGTGGATTTAATAAACGAAATGACGTAAACTGATATTTGGATATTCAAAGAAATTATTCATTATTTTATCGGTTTTTGCAGCATTGCCAACACGCCAGTAAATACGTAATATGCTAATATCGCTACCAGCTTTTGCCATATAAATAATAAATTTGATGGATATAAGAATTTGGCATTTGTGTATGTATAGAACTCGAAGAATTTTCATGCCATCTCGTTTTTTAATAGTAATGACATGCTTAGTCAGGTTTAAAAGTTAACCGTGGCTGCATTATAAAAGAAAATGGCAATCGCATGAGTTTACTTTGACAATTCGTGACATATCCCACGATAACCACATTAAGGTGTTTAAAAGCTATAAAAGCATTAAAAAAATTATTAACTCTCTTATCAGCGCTCTCTATCACCGAAAAATTAATGTTATCTTATTCGGGTGTGGAATTGTGTTGACGTCATCCTTTGACTTACGTCTTTTGATCATGAAGATGCGCTGATGGATCGGTACTTCCCTGCCCCATTGCGAACGTCCTCTGCATTGCGGATATCAGTGATTTAATTTTGCAGGTTTGAATCTCAATACAATTTTGATGAATTATTTTAGTGCTATTATTGCATTTGATTTATTATTGGAGTGCACTTTTCAAATTTGGTGTGACGTACATACGTCGTAACGTGTCAAAATATGGATTAGAAGTCGTGTTAGTTAGATCTTTATATGAATCTGACCTTTGCACTCTTTTCATGTGTATGCTTAGAATCATAGCGATTTACTCTATAATCACTCCAAATTGTTTTAGTCGGTATTCAATTTATGTATACTTATATCACTGAAAAAAGTGCTTTACAGATAACCAATGTTCATGATGCATTTGGATACACATTTTCATAATTTATTTAAATTTTTGAGGATGGCGCAATAATTTTTTGTAAAATATTATCGTCAAGACGTCATTTTATACGAAACAGTAAGTAATGTTTTTCTCTCTGAAGGCGACTTATTGGCGGTCACTGTATACCGAGCTAAATTAGTTTTTAATGTCAAACATTACAGACAAATACACCTTTATCAACGAACACAGAAATTGTGTGTAAAAATGCTTGTATGACTCCCATATAACTTTGCCCAATGTTGGTTTGCTAACTTACAGGATACATCATTTTTGTGTGTTGTGAATAATTCTGGGCAGAATTTTGCGTCTCGTAAAATAGCCTTCACAATACAAAACCACGAACCGTCAGCAATGAATTTAATTATTTATGTCTTCAAAATCGTAGAATTATAGGGCAAATATTATTTATTTATAAATTAATTCATGGTTATATAAGTGATTGATAATTACTGCAAATATTACATTTTGATGTACCTTGAATCAATAGTGACAATATATATATTTTATATTCCTCCATGCAATACATCATATCACTGATTTTCTCCATTTCTGTATATGTGCAGAAATTTCTGTATTATCAAATAATGATATATTCCACGTTAATCTACCGTGTATAAAAAAAAAATCCTCTCAGACAAGTTTAAATGAATATATGAATGTATCCCCCTTTTGTTTCTTCCTTACTTTCTGCTTTTTCTTTCATTGTTATTTTGCAATACTGATTAATGTATGGTTAGTTTTTAAGATTATGAATGTTATGATCATGCTGTATAAGTCACACATACATTCGATCCTTACGTCAGTCCTATTTGGACCACAGCGGCACCCACCAACATTAACTCCTTGCGACGCACTTCGCTGAGGAACTGCAGGAATTCCTTGCAAGATTCAACAAAACCTTCTTTGAGAAGACGCATACGAGCGAAAACCCTGTCATGCAAAACGCTATCGTCCGAAGAACTTCTACCGAGCCGGAGCACAAATTCCGCACACGAAGATCCCAGCAAAATTTTGCAAGAAACTGTACTGAAAGAAGGTGGACCCAGATCCAGACCACCAACAATTGAATATGAGCGGAAGCGCTCGGAGCGATGCTAATGACGCCGGGTAAGCAGAAACGTTGGCTAAGACTTTTCTCTCCTCATATTCTTGTTGCCGGGTATGATTCCGTTAATACCATGAACTATATTAACATTATTTTGGCTATTGTTCAAAAATACCTACATACATATAATATGATCTCTAAATGGTTTGTGCTTCATCTACGAAGGGCGTCTGTTGCGATCCTAATTGCTTCATGTGTGTGGCATTTTTTAATATTGTACAAACTCAAAGATGAACGTTACATCGCTGTCACGATACACCGATACTGACACATATCAGAGCAAAAAAATATTGAAATGCTCAAAATCATTCTTTCCAAAGGATTAATCAGGTAGCCAGTACGATAAAAAGTACAGTGTGATAAAAAGAGAAAAGAACATTTAACGTAAAACATACCTGACTTTTTGTTTTACATGGGTAGTCAACGATATTTTTATTTTATTTAACACGTATTAACTCGCAAACAAGCGAAAATTTGGACCATTTACAAGAATGCTAGTTAAAATTTTGTAATTACTTTATAACTTGAAAACAAATCAAAATTTGATAAGAACATACGAGTTTTTTACATTAGTCTCGCGTCTACAATACACTCCTCCAGATCTCTAGTCATAATTCGATCGCCGATTTAAGTTATCATGGTTTACGAGGATCATTTGACAAAGTTTGTATTAAAGTGCACTCCACTCTGAAACTAATAAAGAAACGGCTTACCAACTGACCAACATATTTTTTACCTTTGGAGTTTCTTGTACCTTACACAGTGATAATTGCAGAGTTTGTCAACTCTGTCACCAAGGAACCGACCGTATTATGGCCTGAATTGAATATACTGACCCGAAAACAACACAAAGTAGTCTAACGGCTTCTCATGTGTTCAGTTTATTAAAAACCGAACACTTTATTCAGGAATCAAGCAGTCCTCTTACAGAGTCATGTCTGGTATTAAGCCATGTGTAGGTCCTACGACTTCTTTATTGCCATCAGAAGTTTTCGAAAATATAAACTTCCAGAGGAAGCCGAAAAAGGTGATGATGAAGAAGAAAAAAATATGTTGGTTCTGAGGTAAACATCACATCAGCACGGAAGAAAGCACTTTCTTTAATATTGAATGTCAGGTCCATTTTCCCGTCGAATTCATAAAAAAAAAACGCATAATTTGCCAAATTTAAACCTACGGTCTATCTCCAATAATAAATGAGATCTCCATGGTAAGGTCGAAAATA
>CACRWG010004532.1:0-25457 GCA_902654985.2 Oryctes borbonicus
TTGAATTGCATGTATGTCTATGTATCGCGCAAAGTTAGGTTATGTTTGGTAAATGTATCTTTCAAGCATCTCTCTCAGCAAAAACTCTATCGTAATAAGACCGACGGGAAAAATAAAACCAAAAGAATTGAAAATAATATGTCTTGATCGGATATAACTGACCGCATCTAACACGTTTACTTTGTGATCGTTTCGGCATTCTAACATGACTACTCACCTTCATTATCTCGCGAAACTTTCCGATCTCGCGAGTAATCAGATCTCGTTTCTCTTCCTCAACGTCCGCTTCGTCGAGTATTTTGTTCCGCTTTTCTATTACTTCCTCTAAAAAAACTACATGAGTACATATCTTCATAAAAGTATAAACATTTACCAATACCTTCTTTCTTCAACTCGAAGTTGTTCATTTCTTCTTTGTATTCGTGCAAAATTTGTTTGATGCGTTCTAAGGCGGCCGTGTCTAATGCCTGCGTTTCTTCATCCAACGGTTCTTCCTCTTCGGGTTCGTCTTGTAAAGGGGAGGATCCTCTTTCTTTCTTTCTTCTTTCAGCTAAATCAAATATATTTTTAATTAATAAATTTCACTCCAAGCATGTGTAATAAAAGTTGTTTGGTTAAATAAAATATTTGAATTTTTCGGATGCAAGTTACTAAAAAGTTGCAGTGCTGAATTAAGCAACTAAACAGTTGTATGTAGTTTTTCTGTATTCGTAATTTGTACCCCATTCGTATAGCTTTTTAACGTTTAAACAAAAGTACTTCACAATATAAATACAAAATATTGCAGAAATTCGTATATATGATCGTATAACCCGGAACTTACACAGGGTGGATCATAACGGATGGAACAAATCAAGTCAGTACGGAGGAGACATAGTTTTGGACAAAACAGTTCCTATTAAACTGTGACTTCAACATGTTATAACGCAACGATTCAATCAATAAATAAGTAAATCGGATAGTTAGACAAAAGTTATTTGAGTGACTTTACCTACCATCCATTGAAAAGAATAAAGACAAGCACAAACGATGATGACAAAGATGAGTTGTTGCTACAGTTTTTATGACATTTAATTCGATGCCTAACATGTGGACGGGCAAATAAATAGAGCTTTGATTCTGCAGTAAACAGATGCTTCATCCTTCGACGGATTTAAACACAAAGGGATTATGTGTGTACATGGACCTGTCATTGGTGAAGATCTTGTTAAGCGAGCTAACCAAGAGTCCAAATTATCTACGAATTTTCTGGACATGTTAAGATCAGGAACACCTAGATTATCAAAAACTCGGTGCACCTTGAGTTCCCATAATGGTGCCTGCGGACCACAAAACGCGGCGAATGGTATCAACCTTAATCTTTTTAGCACGTTACGCTAATGAGAAGGAAGAGTTTTTGAAATTTATCGTGACATGATGTTCTTTGAGACAATCCGGGATCGAGACAATAGTTCAAACGATGAATGCACAAAAAACTCCCCAAAGAAACCCAAAAAGCTCAAACATACCGGAAAACCATGACTACCGTTTCATGTTGAGGAGTTTATAGAGCCGAGGACTATGATCACTGCAATTGTATATTATCAAGCATCGCTTGGCCCTTAACCAACTAACATGTACTTATTAAGATATGTTCTCTCTTATTTATTACATTCCTGCATTATGTAGTTGTATGGCAATGCACTGTAGATCATAGCTTAATATTGGAAAATTAGATTAATATTTACTCCTTCCTAAATGTTGTTTTTGTTGGGTTCATTTCTGAAATTAACTTAATGTGCCATTATACCTATTTGATTCAAAATTAGAGCATTTTATTTTTTTTTTTTTTAACTTTTTTAATCAGACATAGATTATGATACATCTTTGAAAAGAGAAAAAAAATCTAGCTGGTAATAATTTAGGATATAGCGCATGGATAAAAATGAAAATACACTCCCCGACAAAAACTTAGACGCGGTAAGATGTTTTAAGGGTTTCAAGGGTTACAACATTTCTTTGTGAAACTAGCAAGATATCTAATTAATTTTTTATTCATAAGAGTAAAATAAACTTAAAAATATCTCCTCCAGTAATATATGAACTGAATAATAAATTATTACTCCAATGTTTAAACAATTTCTGCGACAAAAATTAAGACGCTCTGTTGCAAATGTGAAACAAAAACAAACAAATGAGTGATCAATAATGCGTAGATCCTCCATTGTTCTTGATCAGTTCCAATAGTCTGTCATTAATAGGTTTATATAAATTTAACACATAATTTTGAGGGATATTCTGCCTTTCAGTCAATATTGAAGTTTTCAGTTCCTGTACCGCCATAAACGCGACATGCCAATTCACCCCACATGTTTTCAATAATGTTTAAGTTTGGTGACCGTGCCGGCCACTGTAAAGTTTTAGTCTTTTCATCTTTAAACCATTCAGTAATGGTTTTTACTTTGTGAATTGGCGCGTTATCTTGCTGAAAAACAAAAATGCGCCCGGCCCATTGGTTTCCAAAACGTAGAAGATTGTCACGCAATAAGTCTTTACACGTCACAGATGTCATTTTGTTTGTGCAGAACACTATCTCACTTTTATCGCGGAATCCAATCGCTGTCCATATCATCACAGATCCACCCCTTAATTGTCTGGTCATTTACACTTTTGGTTCCTTTCTCAGATCATGATAATAATGCGAGTACCCATCCGGTCCGTCCAAATTAAAACGTTTCTTATCGGAAAATATAACTTTTTCCCATTGTTTCTTCCAGGATACGTGTTCTTCAGCAAATCTCAACCTCGCTTCTTTGTGGTTCGCCGAAAGTGGCGGTTTTCTCAACATTTTCTTCCGTGATATTACCGGTGACGCCTTTAAAATCCGTTGAACATTACGCACGTGCGTTTGTACCCCCGCCTGTTCTGCAATAACTCTCGCAGACGCAGAAGAATTGGATGTACACCGCAATATCATGCGTTTATCCCTCTCACTTACACCTTTCGGTCGCCCCTGGCCTTTTGATTTGCCGTAATTTTTCGGATCTTTTAGGAAATTTCTAACGGAATGATCGCTTCTTCGTAACCGACGAGCAATTTCCTTCTTACTAACACCATGCTGGTGCCAGGCTAGAACTTTACCCCTTTCTATCAAGGATAATTGTTTTTTTCTACCCATATTGCAAACACTTCATAAAATATAATTTCTCGTGGTGAAATGTGTACACTTTGCCAGCACAACCGCTGCATATAAAGAGAAGTATCAAATTAAAACATTTTTGCTTATATTAATGTAATAAATGCACAGGGTCTAAATTTTTGTCGCATTTAAAATTCCTATTTTGATCTGGGAAAATCTCAATTACCCCTCACGAAGCAATAAGTACCCAGAAATATCTATAAATGGACTATTTACATAACAAGTATTAATAAGGCTCATTTACGCTTTATATAATGTCTATAAACTTTGTTTGGTAAATAAAAACGATACCGCGTCTATGGTTTTGTCGGATAGTGTATTTTGTACAATTTTTTTATTATGTGACTTATTTTAATGTTTAAATATTTGAGTGATTTAATTTTTTTAACTATCCGCATATTTAAATATTTCATAAAATTTAATGAATATATTTGATCAGTTTCATAAAATTCTGTAAAATAGCCAATCGTATTGAGCAAATATGTGATACCACAAATAAGAATCCAGATGGCTCTAGAACTTGCAGAAAATGGAGCAGGATTTCCCTATTTATTGTCTCCACTTAGATATATCTGATGTGATACTGAAGTTATTTAGGTAATACTCCAATAAATTCACTATTTACCAAGCTATTTGGAGTTTAAGCTTCATATTACAAAACAGTTATCAGTTATGAAATATCAATTAAACACTGTATTATAAACAAAGTCCCATCATGTTGAATGTTACAAAAATAAATAACATTTTTTAAGAATATCATTTCTACGTAATAATAATATATGTTTTTAAAGTTTAAGCTTTTAGTATTAAAGTATAAATAAAAACATTGCACTATAAATATTGCTAAGAAAACCAAGAAAAGATAAATAATCTGTAGCATACGTACCTTTATATTCATCTAAAACAGTCTTAGTTTTAGCATCAACTTTAGCTACAAGGCGTTTCTCACCAACCATTAAATCATGTAATAATCTTACTGCTCTAAGTCCTGCATCAGGTCCTGCCAATTCGCAAAAACCAAAAGCCTTTACACGTTTCCAGCTAATAACAGATCCGCATGTGCCTAATATTTGTCTAATCATGGTGTCTGGTGCTTTTTCAGTAATATTTCCTATGGTAAGTGGTAAGCATGAGATAAACTTTGTGGAAAAAATAATTATACAAACATACCTACGAACACGGTAACAGGCGGGCCTTGCGCTTGCTTTAGCTGCTCACGATTAGGATTGAGTTTTGGATAAGCACGTATTTGTGGTGCGGTTGTTACCTGAATAGGTACCATCTGTCAAAATTTAAAACATCAAACAACACATTGAAATACATCGATATAACTTACATGTTGTATGGGCATTACAGCTGGCATCAATGGTTGTGGAGGACCAGGCATTGGCATATAAGCCATGCCCGGGGCCATTGTTAACCCCTGCACTATAGGCGGTCTACCAGGGTACGACATTACACACTAATTTTAGTTATAACTATTTCAGTACGGCTTTAATCACTCGACACTACAACGAAAATGTACTCAAATACATCACACCCAGTGTTATTGATGGATCGATAAAACTTCCGAAACTATACTAAGTTAATATGACTATGATGCCGAGTATCAATTAGATTTTAACCACTGAAGATATTCTATTTATGAGTGCGTGGCGTTAAATGCGAAAAATGTGTTAAATTTCTTTAACAATCCCAAAATTATCAAACGCCTTTGCAAATGTCACTTTTATTGCCTATTACCAACCGTCAATTTATTTTTCTCAGAGTAGCAACCTCTAAAATATACACATCCCTACAATTTCTTAATTTCAGGTTTCTTGATTTTTTTTTAATTTTAAACTTCCTGCGTTTTACTTATTCCTACATAAATAAAAATAAAAGCCGTACAAGAACGATTTATCAAATATTTTTAATTTGTTCTTGGCTTTTAGCCAATTAGAACATTCTTTATCCAAATCCTTCATTTATGTGCGCTACATGGCAGCCAACTCTGTAATATCAAGGTTATCTAATATTATAAACAATTCGCAGTAAACTATTTTTGTATCAAAACATTTCACTTCATTATAAATATATTATCTCTATTTTTGGGAAGTTAAAAATTACTGCTTTAAGATAATTTCTATAATATTCAGCGATAAGATGAAATACTATTCCACTGGGCGTTTTTTAAATTTCGCGAATGATTTAGGTTGGTAGTTCCGGCAATAAAATTGTTGAGATATTAGACCTTACTCTTTTCATTATTTTCTTTGTTAATAAATAAGATAGAAGTGAATAACAAACATCTTTATTAGATAAGATGTACGTCCGTATTTTATTAAGTATCAATGAACTAGTTGAAGTGAGATAGAATATAATCGAGCATTGCGGAGATAAGAGTTTCACAATGTTTCCTGCAGTGCGTGCAACCTTAATAGCACGCTTAAAAGGGTAATTTCGTCCTTTGATATTTAACACTTGTTTGGTATTGTTTATTAGCGTTTTCTTGGTCTCAACGTTTATTCTTGCTTAATTCTCATATTTCTTTTGCTAAAAATTATTTTCGTTCACTATAGTGAACTAAGCCTATTTTTTTTTTTTTTTAAGATTACAATTCAAGATGCTCGGTGGACGACTTAGTTTTTGTTGATTTGAAAAGCAAAATAGAAGGCCTTTAATATCTGTTAATGTGGTCCATGGAGGTAAATTACAATTGTAAAATTTAGTATTAAATCAAAACTTATATACAAATTGTAGAGAACTGCGAATGCTATGGGTAAGAGACCTGCTTTTTCTTTATCTAGTATTTCAACAGCCCTGTATAAGCCAACAGTGAGGCGTAAAGCACGTGATATTTCAGAGAGAATTAAAACGGGTGTTATTAATAGTTAATTACGAACCAAGTGCGTGAAAGAATGCATGGAGTTTGTACAATATTTTTTGTACGAATAACAAGTACTTTTAATGAAGAAATAAATATGTAGTTATATGTTACAAAATTTTAGGTTGGCAGTACTTGTCAATTTAATCGGCATTTATTTGAATCAAGTTTGACGAATTTTAAACGTTTAATTAAAATAAAATTGTAAAAATAGATGTTTTTGAATATAAGAAGTATATTATTAGAGTGATACATTATTTATTTAAAAAAAAGCATGTATTTAATAATAAGCTCAGCTTATTCACTTATTAAACATATATACATATAGTAAACAACACATAAGTATCGGCACCCTTCGCACCACACAAGTTTAATTTATTATATAATAATATAATAAATGGTCCGGGACGGCCGTTTCGAGGACACGAATGCGAATCGATCGACTCTCGATCGCATGCTTAAGAAAGTCCAACATAGGCTTTACGTAAGAAATTCCACCACCTTAACCGCGGTAGAAACTAATTCGTGAAACTCCCCTTTCACGGCATATCGAAAGGCGCGTTCTCGGTAATTCTAAAGATAAACCGAAAATGGGAGAAAGGTCGGGTATTTATAAAATTGCATGTAGTCACTGTAATAAAGCCTATATTGGTCAAACGAAAAGAGCGATAGAAACTAGATTCAAAGAGCATATAAGAAATTATCGCTACGGCAGATTGGACGCGTCGAGTGTAGCGCAACATATAAATGAAACCGGGCATAGTATTAAATTAGAAGACTTAAAATTAATTAAAAACGTAACGTCGCCACGAGAATTAGATGCGTACCAGACGGTTTACATAAAAAGTAATAAAAATCTGATGAGTAGAGAAAACGGACCGTTGTCGTACTCTGTCCTTTTTGACCTTTTGCAGTAGGCTGGCACTCGTTTATATTTTGGGTCATAAAGGACATCTTCCCGTTTATCTGGCCGTGTTTTTCCAATGTCGTAGTTTAAGACGCGTAGGTGGTAGAATTAGGCACTTGTAAAATACAATATTTCTTCTCGGAAGAAGGGATAGTTCATGCATGTTATTTTTCGCACGTCGTAGCTTCAAGGCGTGCAGGAGGTATAAATAGGCACTTGTAAAGGATATCTGTTCTAAGAAGTAGGGATAGTACATGCATGTTTAGTTTTAGAAAAAGTTTTTTCTCGCATCATTCGGTCACCGGTTGATGATGAGGACCATTCGTGTCCTCGAAACGGCCGTCCCGGACTAATTATTATATTACTATATAATAAATTAAACTTGTGTGGTGCGGAGGGTGCCGATACTTGTGTTGTTTACCATACTACGCCACAGTCCTTGCTATCATTATATATACATATGAATAATTATTAATAAAATGTGATATTAAATAAAGAATAGATATACTGTACAATTCATTTATTAAACTGAGAAGTTTAAAAATATAAAAGACATTAGTTTGCAAAGTGACTGAAAAATACACATTAAATTTCTGGGTGTCTTGATTTTTCTATTTGTTCTGCGTGTTAAGCAGTATTTTTAATAGGCAATAAATTCCACGTGCCTACTATTGAACTAAATAAACAGTTATCTTTGTTTTATACATAATTATGTACGTGTACAATTTCTTCTTAGTTTAACATTTGTGGTTTCAATCCCAATCTATCTATAACATCTTGTGGCATACAATATGTTGGGTTTACAGTTTTTATATTTTTGTAACCTAATAGTGATAATGCCGCCAAACCAAATACAGTATGATACGGATCAGCTACGTCACCAGGTCGATCACTTATACCACCAGTTTCTGCATCTTGGCATGCTAATACAAAGTTTTCCAAATGAGACCAACTGATCCAATGTAATCGACCTAACAAACTCAATGATGACAAAACCCACCAGGAATAACATACATCCGGTAACTTTTCTGGTCGTCCATTTAATCCCCCTGAAGGTAATTGTCTTTCGCATAACCACCAGGCTAAGGTATCGCGATCCACAATATCCAAGCGGTTTGTTACAGATAGGAATCCTAAGCAACAATAAATTAATCCTGCATGGCTTTCCGATAATGGTCTGGAACCAAAACCACCATCAAAATTTTTACAGGACTCGATAAATTTCACCGCTTTATCAACATCAATCGCTTCTAATTTTTTCAGCAAGGATAACGTAGCAACGGCGCAAAATGAAAATCTTGCGTCTATCTCGCCCCACTTATCACCGGAAAAGCTTCCATCGGGTTGTTGCAATGAAATAACGTATCTTACTACACCCTCAACATCAATTATGTCTATTTTATCATACATACATAAAATTTGTACAGCAGATAGGGTATGCAATAAATGTGGATCATGGTTTAAACTGGCACTTATCCCACCTGATTCTGGATCTTGACAATTCTTAATGAAATCAAACAGTTGGGTTTTAGGTAATTTATTTGATTTTTCCATTAGTTCTAGAGCTGTTAACCCCCAATACATCCCAGACATACGTAAGTAGTCTGTGACAGCAAATTCATAGTTATCTTCCGAAAGGAAAAGTTTGACTATAAAATCTGCGTGTTTTTCTGCTAGAAGCGTTTTTGGACGATTTTCATCAAGGGTTACGTCTTTTATTAGTGTAGCCATAATGCTTAATGATCAAAATACTTCTTACTTAATTATATATTCAACTGATTACTGCATACTACTTCTGTTTTCAGGAAATTTCACAGTCATTAATGTAGTTTTTAATTTGCACAGCTTTTAGGTTAAAACTACAGCTTAGGAATATACTCCCAAGCTTATCAGTGATTTGCTAGAACTAAATTTCTCCTATTTGGACCGCCATTTTGTAAATGGGGTTATCAGACCATGTGAACTCATTTGTTTTATCACAAGCTATAACTTTGTTTTAATTTAGGTCTTTAATGTAATGTTAACGAATTTTATAAATATTTAGTATGTGATTCTATGATTCATAATGATAGCAAGGACTGTGGCGTAGTATGGCGAACAACACAAAAGTATCGGCACATTCCGCACCACACAAGTTTGATGAAATAATCCGGGACAGTCGTTTCGAGGATGTGAGGATGGGATCCTCATTCTCAACCATTGACCGAATGGCACTTTTTAAAATTCCGCGGATGATCAGGTTGCTACTTCCGTCAATAAAGGACATATTTATAGCCGGAACTATCAACTTTCTCAACCGCTTAATTTAAAACATACCAAATGGGAATAATTGGAACATATATATGTTCTTCATTTGCCATAAATCTTTGTACGCACTGTATATTTTTAAACGATTGTAATATTGTAGTATTAGCGCCATCTATGTTTTAATAACCAGATCTTTAACCTGTCATTATTGCTTGGAAAACGTCAAAACATGTCAAAGAGGTTAGATTCCTATTCCTATCATAGTTTCTGAGGATAAAGAATTGCCGGTTATTGGTCATATCCTTCATTTAATCGGGTTGCAGTGTATCTTTATAAAATACTTTATTTGCACCATCATGACTGACAACATAATCAAATCATTGGAGGATATAGGGTAACTATTTTAGTTAAAAATGATGAAATTCTCGAACCTATTATTGCTTTAGATTTGTAAGCCTTTGTATTTATAGAAATTCCTCCTGCATTATATGAAAGATTATAGTAATTAATATATATGGAAACCTTTTCAGATATTCTGGCACTCAACTTGATCAAGCAAAATTAGAATCTGCTTTAAACGATGGTCCAAAAAGTATATTATACACAGAAATAGTCACATTTCTCACCAATGAGTTGAAAGTACTATGTAAAATTGACGAGCGAGTTAATAAGATCGATGCACCAGAGGATTCTGTTTCTTTCCTCATGGAATTAAGCTCATTTTTAAAGGAATTAGGTATGTATAATAAGTAATTTGAACGTTCATAATTAATTCGTATTTTAGGATGCCCTCATGTTAACCTTACCCAAGGACATATTTCTGATAGATTAGGAGATGTCAACGCAACAACTTCATTACTAGATTACTTAATAACGGAATTGATGGCAGCTAGGATTCTGCACGATACTAAGCCAGATACAAATAAAATAGAATTGAAAGTGGTATGTTGCTAGATCGTTACAAGTAGAATAAAGGGATCTAAAATCTTTATTTTAGAAAGAAACGCCGCAAGCTGCAAATATGAAGAAAATATTAACGGTATTACGCTTTCCAAAACCACCAGCGAATATTTCTATGCAAACTTTATTCTCAAAATTATTGCCAACTGTAGAAGGAGCCATAAAAAAAGCTGGAGGTGATGTCATTGGCACCCCTATCTTTAATCTCACTTTGACTGATAAACAATGGCATATTTTAAACCAGGTTCTACAAGACTTACATACGGAATACACCATCAGAAGAGAAATGTTACTAAAAAGGCTAGATTGTACTATACAGTCATTTCAAGTAAGTAATTTAAGAAACGGAGAGATATAGAACTGGAGAAAAACTACAAATATTATGGGAACTTAACTAGTTAGGCTTCAGTGAAACATTGGATTTAAAAATTTTGATTCTTTTGATCCTCTCTAACTCCGAATATTTTTTTTAGATTAGTAATAATCTGGGTTGTATAGAGTTGTGCTATAACACTTCTAAAACATATCGACAAGATGAGGTGTCATACCAATATCAGCAAAGCGTATTGATTGCCGCGACACTAAATTTAAAGTCAAACAAGAGCTATTTGATCGCATAACTTAAAGACACCATTATAAAACTTTAATTCTCAGAGAGATGCTAACAATTTTATTTTCTGTATGTTTTAGTGGTCTGACAAAATGAAAGGCAAAGATGAGATGATTACTAGTGTATATACTGAAAAACGAAAACAACTACGTGTAGAACCCAACGTTAGCATGTCGGACTTAATTAGTGCACGTGAAGATTTAGCCATAATCGAAAAGACAAGCAGCGCTTCCGTACGCCGAAACACCAAATCTGCCATAAATAGGGTGATTATCGGTAATGTTCCTGACAGAGGCGGTAGAACGAATGAATTAGCACCACCACCCCCTGAAATGCCGTCCTGGCAACAACGAACGACAGGACCACCACAAGGCGGTGGCGGTAGAGGCGGCGGCTACGGTGGTAGGGGAAGAGGCGATTATTCTAAAGGAGAAGGAATGCAATCGTCCAGCAACTATAGTAATTACAGTAGGGGAGGGGGCGGAGGAGGAGGTTATAACGATCGAGGAAACGATTACAATAGAGGTGGGGGAAATGATTATAATAGAGGGAACGATTACAACAAAGGAGGAGGAAGCGATTATAACAGAGGAGGAGGAAGTGATTACAATAGAGGAGGAAATGATTATAATAGAGGAGGGAACGATTACAGTAGAGGAAGTGGAACCGATTATAATCGCGGAAGTGGAGGAAACGATTACAATAGAGGAAGCGGAAGCGATTATAATCGCGCAAGTGGAGGAAATGAGTATAATAGAGGAGCGACTGATTACAGTAGAGGGGGAAGCGGTTATAATAGAGGCGGGGGTAGCGGTTATAATAGGGGTGGCGGTAGTGGTACTTATGGCTCAGATAGAGGAAGTAGTCAAAATTACAGTCAGAAATCTGGAAATTACGTAGGTTTTGATAGCGCTGGTAGTTACGGTGGCTATCAGGATTATTCATCAAACGAACCTAAACGAGCTAAAACCTATGACTATTTTCAGAATCAAAAGACTACATATGCAGATCAGTACGTCCAAGAAAGCCAACATAATCAACAGTATCAACCGAAAAGAGGCGGACGATCTGGCTACAATAGAGGAGGAGGTGGCGGTGGTAGTGCCCGTTATTGAAAAACATTTCTATTTATATTTATCATATTGCGCATGTTCCAAGTTAGTACATGGAAGATTTCTTATCTGATACTAACGCATATTAATTTCTTTTTTTTTGCATATAACAAAAGTGGCATTGTATTATATCAATCTCGAAAACATTTTGTTATATTATAAATAATCTATATTATTGGATGTATCGATTGCAGTACGTAAATATTTATTTATCAATTTAATTGATTATGGAACATTAATTGGAACATTTTTATGAATCTTTTTATTGCCTGTATTAAACATTTACAATAAATACAAATTACCTGAAATATAAAATGCTCATAATTAAAAATAGTATAAAATATCTATATCACATCCCTGTATTATGCTTAAAAAAAGATAACACACTTTGTAGCTTATTTTGCTTTTTAGCTTTTTGCTTAATTTTTACATTACTCTTAACGACTGGGCGTTTTATTGAATTATTCGTTGCAACAGAGTTGATTTCCGTATGCAACTTCTTAGCAACATGGTAATCCAAGTGGCTCGCAAACTCATCAGTTGCAATCTTTTTGTTGCAATGTGGACATACTTGCGTAATAACATCTGCTAATACGGGTAAAGTACTTTCTAAAAACTTTGTTAATTTTGTTGATGTCACTTCACATCTTTTCCTTTTTCTCTGTTTCAATGCCCTTCCATTTTCACTCGTTTTCTCCAGCGGACCTGGAATCGGAGTATTATTTTGATTTGTATATAAATGAGCTTCATCGCGAACTATTTTCAAAGCAAAATGGTAATCCATATGAGAGATCATATCAGTTTTTAATAAAAGTTTGTTGCATTCTCTACATCTTTCTTTAGTGCCATCATTAATTTGGTCATATATTTGAAAATTCTGGAGATGAAAGTAAGAGTTTGAAGCTGTATTAGTGTCTACTATGTTTGCGTTAGTAAACTCATAGTTAACCGCATTTCCGGTATGTTCCGCTTGGGTACTTGTTAAATTATTACCAACATCTTTCACATAGTCAGATGTTATATCAGACTTCTCTGTTGATATAGAACTTTCATCGTTGTCGAAATCCGCAGCACTTGATATTTCGTTGTGTTTCGAATTAGTGTCTTCTTCTAAATATTTTGATGTATTAAAGTCTCTATCGCGATGCTCCATACTATTAAAATAATTGGAAAAAAACGACGAGGTGTTTGCTTTGTTAGCATCTTTATTTTCACAGTCTGCGCCTATTTCGTCGGTTATTGAGTCAGTTTCAGAATCATTTTTTTCTTTATGTACTAACATTAGAGCACCAGCAAAAGATGCTCGACTGCTTCTACCATTCTCCGTAAGATTTTGATCACTTTCAGGAACGTCCACAATTATGGTATCTTCTGCGTAAATAGCATCTAAATCGCTTTCTGTAGTGAATCGGTCAGTTATGTAATTTTTATTTTCTCTATCAACAGGTGCTTCCTTTGAAATTGTTAAATTTGTATTAGATTCGTTAATGTCAGCATTTTTCATTTTAGAAAAGAAATATGATAAACTGTATTCCGGTCTCGAAGTTTCTGTATTAGTTTCTTTATCACAAGTAGAAAAATAAGAACTTATACTGTAACTTTTCTTGCAATCTTCAAACTTTCCAGCACTTATTCCCAAATATTTTATACGATAAAAACCATCTGTATTCAAGCAATGCTTATTTAATACTTTCAGCATATCTGAAGCAATTTTCTCAGGGTCGTACGAACCCAAGGGGTGCGTTCTAGAAGCCGATACATCTCTCTTGTTAATCTCATTCACGAAACCGATCACCATGTGTTTCGCCTTGCGATTATTTTCTTCCAGGTCTTTGCTTAAACGTTCGGATATTTCATTGGAAAGTTCCTTCACCCAATGTTGAACATCTTCAGGATCAACTAACGCTGTTCTTCCGGGAAATTTCTTGCAGCAACCGATAGATTTCGACACTAAACGCACGGTTACTGGTTCCAGATCAATCCCTCTCGCAACCTTATAAAGCCATGACCTAAAACAGAAATGCATTGTGTAGGAATAAAAATAACCTGATAATTGAATGCTGATTATAATTCCAATTCCCAACCTTATATTTTTATGAAATATTTTATTATGAATGGATTAAAAGGTTTTAATAGCAAAACAATACCCAGTCTTTTCGTCATATCTCTTAATGAGCTCCTTTTCGGAAAATTGTTTCAACTCTCCCATTGTCTTTATATTTAAATCTTCACCCAAATTATAACCAAATTTCCCTCCTAAACTTCTAATCTTTCTCAAAGGAAGAGTTGCAAATAAACCGGCGACACCATCGTGCGGTAAAATTGTTTGCTGGTTAGGCTTATGAAGACCGCACGCTAATTTTGCTAATACTTTATTGTGCGCTATGCCAGCAGAACATTTGTAACCTGGAAAATATGAAACCGTGATTATAACAGATTTTGCTTAGATCTTTAAAATTACCCGTTTCTTTAAAGACTGCTGCTCTTATTTCCTCGGCTATAATTCCACCAACGCACAATCTCATGTTGTTCTCTAAATGATATTCATATTTAAGGCTGTCGACAAAGTCTTTGATATCATATCCAACAACGTGTGAATTTTTTAATCGGTCTAGGGTTATAGGATGATGAGAAGCCATCCGTTGCTTGACTGCACTAGTAATATCCATGTAAGCTTCATCAACAGAAGCACGTTCTAGAAGATCTGTATAGGTTTGTAGAACTGCTGCTACTTCTTTGCCGGCATCGCGGTATCTGCATCAACCATGTTAAACAATAATAGTGACATTAATTTTCAAAAGTAACTAACAATGTATCTTACGTCAACACCAGACACCGTATTAGGCGATGTAAGATTTTAGTATCCAATAGAGAAAGCAATCAATAACGCTTCAACATGGGTTATTTAATATAACATAACATAACAAGATGTATGGTCATTTGCTTCACTAAGAAAGCAAAAATTAATACGTGGGAAAAAAGATCAACATGAAAACGTATAGCTCTCGATAAAAGTGTAATAATGAATGCGGAATGATTACAGAGATTCATTTTTTCAACTGTAACTCAATAATATCCCCATTAATGTAAAATAAATTTGTAGAATTAAATACGACCGACCATGTTATTTTGCACGAGCTGTATGATTTGATTTTAACTTGAAAGATTTATCTTAAACACATATATTAAAAAGCACTTCTCCGTGTTGCTAGAGCAATGTCCTCCCTTATTCAGGCATTTCTTCTTCTCATTTTCACGAACCACCAGACCGGGACATCATCCTCAGAACTATGCTTTCGAGGGATTTCAATTATTGCGGATGGGAATTAGCGCCGGTGCCTCAGACCAGAATTAGTCACAAAATTGTTTATAAATCAGAAGCTTAGTATCTACACTCATAGGACTGTTCCTGCAAATAAACGGATTCATCTTATTCCTTGCTCCAGTAAATTTTCTTCTTAGGGCTGCTAAATGGGATCCCCGGATGAACTGCCGATCGAAGATAAGAATATCCAACTGTTGACGACCACATCTTTTGGCAAACACAGCCTCATTAATTCTGAGTCGCTATCTAACAGCCCAGTCAGTAAGGTTATCAACTGTTTCCTCCCCAATACTATTCCCTCATCATGGTCGCTAGCAATAACTGTAGTATTGTCAACATAAGTGGTGAAATGATCTGCAACTCCCTTCAGTATATTCATCACATATAATAAGAGTAGATCCGAGACCAAGGATTTCTGCGAGACCCTTGAGATGATAGTGCGTCTGGAGAAAAGCCAACTCCCACGTCGAGGCAACCTCCAAATCTGCTTGAAATATCTCCTATGTGCCAGACTCTGCCAAAGACTTTGGATATATCCAGAAGGACCTCATGCAAAAGAGATCTGTCGACAGACCATCTCGGAGTTCATATTATTCGTTAGGCATTGGATATCGATGAAGTAAATTCATTTCATTCCTATATCGGGTTAAAATAACTCGTTCTATGAACTAGGACAGCAAATTTATAGCATGGAAATTCTGGGGATGTAGTGTACCTTTCCCCGGCTTACTTGGGTATATCTAAAACTTTGAAACGTTAAAGCAAGACCAAGATCAGGAAGTGTTACAAATGACAAGCTTGGTTACATTAAGAGAGCAAATAGCATTGAAGATTTAAAGCAACAAATGAGAGATGGTCGCTCGCATTTCTGCAGCGAACTTGCTTGTCAAGGATGACTCAATGTTTTCACCATCGCCAAGGAGTGAGCGGTGAGCAATTTTGACCAACTTCGGTAAAATAACAAATTCCTTATTATTAGTTAGACATACTTACTTTGTTAAGTCTGCCTTTTCTCTTAACGTAGGAACACTCACGAGTTTAATGTCTGGACATTTTGCTTTAGCTTCATTTCCTCTCATGTGACGTGTAACACCTTTATCTCTTGCAGGATAATTAACAGCGATTATTCTGCAATTCATAATGTGTTTAGTTCTTGTATAACTTTTAATTGCAGGATGTTGTAATGAAAATATTTGCTTTGGCTTGTGTTTTCTTCTATATAACACTTACCCACCACCTCTCCAGGCATTGTATTGAACAACGGCAATAGGTTTACCACATAATGAAGGGTTTAATTTTTCTTCAACCTGACAATAAAAACAATCCATATCAACTAATACAACAACCCTATCTGTATGGTGCAACTCCATTTTAATAAAAAGCTAATGTATTTATCTTTAACCATACACAAGGATAACATTTTAAAAACCGTATGTAGCGATCCCGCCAAAATTGTGTAACGACAAGTAACAGCTGTTTCGGAAATTGAAGTAGGGAATAAATTCAAAAATCACTAGAAAACTAACCTAAATGTGACAGTTTTGTAGCATTTGTTGACAATTGAGAAAACGAGAAATCAATGCTAGAAAATGCCTTCAAAAAAGAAAAAATATAATGCTAGATTTCCAGCCGTAAGATTTGATTTCATTTAATCTTACTTTCAATATAATAATTATTAATTGCAGAGTCGAATTAAAAAAATTATGCAGACTGATGAAGAAGTTGGAAAAGTAGCACAGGCTGTACCAGTTATTATTTATATCCTTTTTATTGCATGATATCTTTTAACAAATAGTTATCAAAATAATTTCCTTAATAAAACATACCTCGAACTTTGGAATTGTTTGTGGAATCTTTGTTAACTAAATCGATGCGGATCACTCAGGCACGAAACGCAAAAACGCTCACTCCGTCCCATATGAAACAGTGCATACTTTCAGAGAACCGTTTCGATTTCCTCAAAGATTTAGTTAAGGATATTCCCGATGCTAGCTTGCAAGAGGATAACGAAAATAATGCGCTCGAATTGGATGCGTTACCTAAGGATTACGATTCGAAAACTTCCGAAGAAAACAGCACAAAAGACGAAATGCCAATACAAGACACTCCAGCTAACTTTTACACGGAACAAAGCACATCCACCGCACGAACGCCTGTTATTCAATATGGTCCGAATGTTAAACAGTCTGAATCACAGAAATTAAGTTTTTCAGTAGATGAAATGATAAAAACTGAAACCAAGCTACATATAGATTTAACACATGTAAACAATATCAATAAACAACATATACCTGTACCTGACTTGGTTCCCACAAGAAGTAGCAAAGACATAAATAGTCCTGTAAGCGTTAAACCTGTTGATAATATTCCGTCTCTAATACCGATTTCTCACAATTATTGTGGACAAAGTACAGGGGACAGTTTGTATATCGACGAAGATTATGATAACTGACTGGAGATCGTTACCTGTGTTAGTCTAAAAACGTTTTTATATAATTTTTTTATAAACAAATCACTTAAAATAAGAATAATATATTTTATTTATAGTATTCGTTAAATATTGTAAATTACGCAATTGGTCCATAATATGTAGTAATTATTTTTTTTACTACGTTGGATACATACAATCTGTTCGCGGATAGGGTACCCCACTGTTGTAAATTTTCCTATTTCTTTATTCTTTTGAAAGAAAAAATAATTCTTTTTGTTTTGGAATGTTAAATGAAGTAGTTAGTTTTGCAAAAAAACCTACAATATTTAATTATATGCATAGTTATTATTAAATTATCTGTAGTTTATCTAGTTTAAGGGTGGTGCATTTTAATTTATCTGTATCGAAATTCTTTAAACTTGGTAATTAAGCTTTACGTCAGATTAGGATCAAGATTCTTTAATAATATTACAAATACAAATTGATAATAATGGCAGTTTGCTGAAATAGAATTGTTTTATGTTTATACTGTCTCGTATGTTTTATCGCAAATTTGAGCACTGTACAAAATATGATCAAGAATGATCTTTTTTATGAAAAATAAGAAGGTTTACAAGAATGGAACACATTGTATATTTCTTAATGAACATGGTCTGATGATATCTTATTAACATTAACTGAATATGTTAATAGAGAAGAATAGTGATGTCATATTTTTTAATTGAAAACTTTTTAAATATCATCTGTTTGCATTTAACCAAAATGTCTATAATATTGATTATATTATACTCTTGTACAATGTTCTTATCATTTCATTTAAGAAAAATATTAATTTCTCTATAATGTGCATGTATCAATAATCAATCTGAATGTAAATTCGGAAATGTCTATAAATATTTTTGTGTTTCTAAGTTGTTTGTTTAGTTTTCTACCGTTCCCCTAATAATACATTTACCCTTAAATGTTGTTTGACTATCGTCGATACTTCGGCCCCAGGCGAGGGGCTCTGGGATTTAATAAATAACCGAGGCCGCTTATTTGTTAGATCCCAGAGCATGATTTGCCGGCAAGTGGAAAGAATTGCGGTCTATTTTGTTAATAAATGTATAAGAATGTTAATAGTAAACGTATTTTATCTATCCACTACATCCCTTATTGTACTGAATTTCCATATAAAGTTATAGTGGAAAAGCGGCGAATCAAGCAAACAAAGCAAAATAGTTTTATTCATAATTAGAGCGCAACAGGTCGGTTTCCTAGCAGTAGCGTCACTGCGCGAAATAAACGTGATTTCTATATTTTTGTTATTCTGTTATGCAGAGATTCTAGAGTACAAAAACATGCTAACTTTCGAGGTCTTTTTAAATGCGCTGACATTAATTTTTGTGTTACAGGGATGCCGATTTTCTATCGCACTTTAAAGGGCTTTCCTCTAAAACTAATTTATTACAACATTCGTTACAAACAGTTATAAAACTCATTCTTTCTCACTACATCTAGCTACCAACAGACTTGCCCAATTATTTTGAAGTTATCTACCCACCATATTAACTTTTTGTAGTATTGATATTTCCAGTGGCAATGGGAGGAGCGATACCAATCTTAAATAGGACAGGCCACATGCTTTTATATTTTTGGAAAGATAATCGGAAAATAAATTCAGTAAGATGCATGGGCTTAGCTAAAGGGGGCAGGGAGAGGCTTTGTCCTCTCTTGACCAAATTCTGGCTACGCCCATGGCAATACGCAATGCTATACGTTAAATTTAAAAATATCAGGATGTATACAATGGCAACAAAATAAACCCGGACGGTAAAACCTGTACAACTGTAATCCTAGTTTATATTCTACCACGTTGCTTGCCAATCGCTCAAGTTTGCTTTCGTTCCATCGTGCGTTCCGCTATGAAAAAAGCAGGAAATTGCTTCCCATGGCGTCAGATTTGTGTAAAAGTTACGTTGGGTAGATACATCGTCAATCTTTTAATAGAATTTAAATCAATTACAGAAACTTAAATTTATTATTACTAAATATTGTATTTCTCATGTTCCCTGTTCCTATTTTGTTAGTCGCTGTTGTTTATTTTATTGAAATGTACATGGATGTAGCCGGAATTTGGTCAAGGGGTGAGCAAATTAGAGTAGACATTTTGGAGACTTTTGTATGGCCGGCAATAAGAAACAAAAGTGAAATTATTTCATAAATTTAGGGGAAGGCCCTTCCCTATCCCCTCTGGTTACGCCCATGGAAATGTACATGTAATTAATTATTTTTTGTAATAAGTTTGCCCAGTTTTAATAGGCACGATAGATATTGGGCTTATTTTTTTATATTATTGCTTTTATGATAGCTCATGCACGCATCATGTTAAATAATTTTGGGGCAATTTTAATATTTTCGCGTTTAAACGAACTTTGTGAATCCCCCGATATGTGAACTTTACTCCAGCGATCACTTTCCGTTTCCGGTTTTCACTCGTGCTGTAGCAGATCCTTCTAAAGTAGCGTGTTATTTCGCTATTGCGCAATAAAATACCTCTCCAAATACCGATCCGTCTCTAGCTGTGCTGCTGCGTAGCTGTTCCGGAACAGCTCTGGAGCGTTCTATTAGCCGTGCGATTCGCACCTGTACAGCGCTAGTTTCCGCTTCCGCTCACCTCTGCTGCTGCAACCGTTCGGTAGGGGAGACATGATCCCGCACGCCCAGACAGTTTATTTACAGCAATTTCAATTAGAAATGAATAACACCAAATCTTCGTATTTACGTTCGTGGTCCATCACATCACCCGCCATCTTTTCTTTATCTGCAACTGTGTCACTTCCCTGCGACATGTACGTGAGTTGCTCCGGAGCTGTTCCAGAATAGCTCTTTTAGATAAATCGAAAGCTACTATAACCTCTATAAACAATTTTAGGTTAGAAAGTGTGGAAAATGTGTTAATGGCGGTGAAGAATCGTGATTAAGATGACTTCAGGTTTTAGTGCTGACGGACATTATTTCGCCCTTCTATCAACTGAAGGGAAATTAAAAATATGGAATGCAATAACGGGATCGTTTGAACAGGAATATAGTCCCGATTACCACCTATCCTGCCCATGCACTTGTTTACAGTTTGTTGTTTCTCATTCATCTTCGAATAAGGTATTTTAGTAATGATAGCAAGGACTGTGGCGTAGTATGGTAAACAACACATAAGTATCGGCAACCTCCGCACCACACAAGTTTAATTAATTATATAGTAATATAATAATTAGTCCGGGACGGCCGTTTCGAGGACACGAATTTTCATTTTCGGTGTGGTGTGGAGGGTACCGATACTTATGTGTTGTTTAAGGTATTTTACGCAATCTATTTAAGAAAGTAACTATTCTGCAATTTTGAAGGTACAATCTCCAAAAAAGAAGAAGAGGCGAGAATCGTCAGAATCAAGCAGAACATACATAATACTAGGTACTACTGCGGGTTTGTTACTAGGGTATTCAATAGCAAATGCAAGCGTTACGTTTAAAATAAATAGCAAGGTAAATCAAGGAATTAGTTCTTTATCATGGAATGGTGGCAATACGGCATATTCCAGTGCAAATCATATTATCTTATGCTGGGATTTAGAACGTCAAACGTTAAAAGAGTAACCTTTTATTGTAAGAATTTGTTACTGACCAATTTAACGGAATATATTTTTAGCAAGTGGAATTGCGGTAACGATAAGATTACAGCAATAAAAGAAATTCCAGAGAATAGAATAATTGTGGCATCAAAGATAATTAGAGTGTTAAATATTAGCAGTAGAGAGGTTATCAGGACTTTCACAGGACACAGCAGCGATGTTTGTTTGTTAGAGTATATACAGCCTAAAGCAAATTCCGATGCGTATTTTATAAGTGGATCTAAGGTAAAAATTTATAGGAGTATATTATCTAATTATTTTTCTATCTTCTTGATTTTAGAACGATCGTCTGTTAAATTGTTGGACGTTAAGTGAAGATAATTCAGAAAAGAATGCAATCGCAAGCTTTCTTATGGATGATGTTGCACAAAATATTTCAATAATTAATGGTTCAGATTCTCCAACTAATATGGCTGCTCTAACGAGAAATGGTTTAGTACATATCTATCAGCACATTTTGAACGGGTAAATAATTAATTTACTAAGAAATATTTTTTTATATCACTGTATTTTTATCAGGAAATGTAATAAGCCACTCAAACCAAAAACGACAATACAAATCGCATCTGACACAGGTCAAAATGTTGTTCCCGTACCAATTGTAGGAGCACAGTTTCAGAAAGATCTCTCGCTGTTAATTTGTCACGGGAGTCAAATGTTTCTAACATTCGAAAATATCACTGTTAATATTCACGAAAAACTGCAGTGTTTAGTAAGGAGCGATCCGAAAACGTTAAAAGCTGCTAAACAGAGCGAGTCGATAAAGTTTAGGACGCCACTTGTAGATAATAATGTACAGTATCTAACACCGCATACTTCGACACCGTCCGCAGTGAAGAGAAAGCCCGATGGAAGCCAAGAAATACCTATGGAACAAAGATTAGAGAATTTAACGTTGACAAAATCAGATATAACTTCAAAAGTTCCAAAAATGGACAACGTAGCTCAACTGTTGGTGCAAGGATTGCATAGCAAGGATAAGCATATACTAAGAAATGTGCTGATTAAAAGAGATGAAAGTGTTATTAGAAGTACAATAAAAAGATTGCCTATGCCCGTGATAGTACCTTTGTTGCAAGAATTAACAAGCTGTGTCCAAGGAAAAACAGCAATGTGGGTATTAATAAAAATGAATACATTTTTAAATGTTTTATTGGTACTAATATAGTTTATTCGTTTTACAGGAGCTATACGGGTTCACTGTGGCTGAAAAATTTACTCCAAATTCATGCTGGACTGCTGTTATCGAATCCTCAATTATCAGAGTTACTGGATCCAATTCTGGGAAGCATACAGAGTAGGTTATTGTTACAAACACCATTGAGTAGGCTAAGAGGGCGTTTGGATTTACTAATGACGCAAATAAACAACGCCACCATGCAAGAAAGTAATGAAAACGATGAACCTCTTCTTTCATATGTGGAT
The DNA here is from genome assembly GCA_902654985.2 of Oryctes borbonicus. Taxonomy (NCBI): domain Eukaryota; kingdom Metazoa; phylum Arthropoda; class Insecta; order Coleoptera; family Scarabaeidae; genus Oryctes; species Oryctes borbonicus. The sequence goes on from CACRWG010004532.1 coordinate 22,729, forward strand.
AAAGGTAAAAAGAAATGAAATGAAAATAAAAAAATTAAAAATTCAAACCAGGCTGTCCTAGATACCATTTCCGATATGAAAACAAAAAATTTATGTTGTAATTCTAGACATATTTAAGTTTCGATATTTCAATTGATTTTTTTATGGGGTGCTAAATAGGTTAGTTGAAGGGGTTTTTGCTTCTCTTTATATCACGTGAAATATCTATTTTAAAAAGGCCGAGGGCAATATTTTAATTTTCTACTACCGGCCCAAAATGCTGAAAAAAAATCAGCATTTTACAAGAATATTTAACACTTGTTTATATGCTACATAATTGCCAAAGTTGTCAATTTCTGTTATGCATTCCACAACTGTTTCTATATTTATGCATTACTTTACGGAGGGACGTAAAATTTCATTGTATCCCGTGGTCAGGGGCAACCAAGGTAAATAATTGGGAAATTGCATTCCCTGCACTCCTATCAGGACGAAGAGGAAACGACAGCAAATAAAAAGTTACAAAATGCCAGAACGACGAAAATGCCTGGTCAGTATGCTCAGAGGGTAGTGCAGAATTTTTGTGCTAGAAGCGCCGAAGTTACAGCTTATGCTAATTATGCTGTGATAAGTGCCACCCCATAAATTTATTCTTAAAGTAAACGCCATCATCTTGGAAATGTTATTTGGAATAGCCTGTATAAAACGTTACCATTTCTTTTTTCTAATTTGATTTTATAGATTCTAGCGATTCCGAGAACGAGAACAGCGATATTGTTCAAAACGAAGCGCAATCAGAAAGTGAAAATGAATGGACGGAAGAGGAAAGTGACGGCGAAAACGTCGAAAATCACAAATCAGGTGCGTCAGAGGATGAGGACGACGATCAAGATTCGGAAATGTCAACGTGAATCATTTCAACAAATTTATCATGGATCGTGTAAATGGAAAGTATTTTTTCATTGCCGTTTTAAATACTATGTAATTGATGCACAATAAAAGTTTATTTTATAAAAGCGACCTTTATTTAAGAAATATTTATGTTTATTAAATTTATTAAATTATCTTAAGCATTTGTGTAAAAAAAAAAAAATGCGCTGAATCCAAATATCACGCGATCCTTTCCGGATCCCCATGCATATTTGAGAGTGGGAACCTGTGCGCAATTGAATTCTATTCATCAGTTGGCTTCTATATTATTCTACTCTGTGCAGCGGAAGCCGATATCTCGTGTAGAAATTGACATCTTTGCTAGGATGCTAGATCGATTAGAAAAAGAAAGTCTAACGGGTAAGACGCCCAATTACAGATTAGTTAAACATAAACTGGGTTGAAGAGAGAAATTCAAACCGTATTTTGTTGGCTCTGACACATTGTTATGTTTGCGACGCTCTGTACGTACACGGAGTAATATTTACTTACTGTGTCGACTTCTACAATAAAATTCTATTACAGGAAGCTACGATAGTGTAGTCCTAGCCCTGTAACTCAAGTGAATATTACAAATGCTACAAGCCTGGGGATGTTTAACAATAAATGTAGGCGGTTTCAGGTAAAGAATATTCAAATAATCTCTATGAACAGCTTTTAGTTGGAAGTTATCTCGCATCTGTCCTACTTTGTAGACCGATTTCTTTGATCCCACACTTTTCAAAAATAGATCGGAATACCGCACGAATGGTGTATGGTAATGTAATGGTCCTTTAATCCAGGAACACCATATCCGGTTAATTGGCGGCTACTCGCGCTGTGGTGTGGAAGTAGAAATTCCAAAATATTTTGTAGTTTTCATCCGATTTTTAAAACAACAGCAGCAATTGATGGTCAGTATCGTAGAGATGGCGTAGTTGGAAGTGTAAAACTTTTAAGGCCATGTCATGATGAGGAGGAGCATATTTTGAGCATGCTGATATTCATCTGTTGTTGTGCATGCTCTACAGCGGATATTGACCGAGGTCTAGTGTATGGTACACGCCGTTCTGGACCGCCACTATGTAACCCTCAGTCTCCGAATATAGCGATGAAGACTGGAGGAAAGAGAACGCCAAGACTTCTTTCCGATGTTTAAAGTATAATCCGTGCAAAGCCTTTTGTAGGTGATCTCTGAGGACCGTATCAGCGAAAAGATGTTGGAGTTTGCTCCGCACCTCGTGAAAATTTATTAGATTTCTGTTTTCCCGTAGTTAGTTCAATCACCAAACCAAGATCATCATACACCTTCCCCGCAGTCTTGAACAGGAATGCTATTATTATTATTATTACTGAAAAAAAAATATGAAAAGTTTTTTATTCTTTAAGAAGGAATGGCAACGTTTTAAAACCATTTCCTAATGGAATTCATATTTCAATTGCCATTTCTCCCCAGCAGTGGTTGATACGAAAATAATTTTATCTTCCAATGAATCTTGAAGAATGCCATTATTCATGCTTGGGATTACTTGGGGCAAAAAAGAGAGAAAGGAGACAGCCAAGAAATCCAGCCGAGAGCTTTAAAATCTTGCAAGGTGAGATTGGAACAGAATACCACAAAACGAATTCGAATAATGTAAAAGAGCCTTTTTCATGGAATGTTATCTATGGGTTAGTCATTTTGTTGTGTACCTAGTGTACATTTTATTAATGCGCGTGGTGTAAATTAATTGTCATCGGCGATCTCACATTTATAAAATTGAATGTAGTCACTGTAATAAAGTCTATATTGGTCAAACAAAAAGAGCGATAGAAACTAGATTCAAAGAACATTGCTCAAA